>JAPQRP010000024.1:35612553-35624429 GCA_037367295.1 Apogon hyalosoma | reverse complement strand
CCCATATCACACCATGTACATGTGAAACCATAATCTAAATGTATATAAACATGTAAAGACTGTTAAAGTTAAAATTTGGTTTTATATTTTCACATTTTAAGAATGTTTAATTCTATTTCTCTATGTATATAAATATTTATATAAATACAAGATTTCTTTTTTTCCTTTATATTTCACTCTTGTGGTTTTTCTATTCTTTCTATCTCTATATTGGTGTGTTGTGTGTTGCTGCTGTTAACTGTGAAATTTCCCCATGGTGGGATCAATAAAGTCTTATCTTATCTTATCTTATCTTATCTTATCTCATTTTCAATGAAACTTTGTAGACGTAAACATTATTATAATGTCCTTATTTCCACTGTTATTCTTGAACAGGTCCGGCCCACTTCAGATCATATTAGGCTGAATGTGGAACGTGAACTAAAACGAGTTGGACACCCCTGATCTAAAGCATCATCACCTTCTTTTTTTTTTCTTTTTATTCAGTCAATGACACAGAAGAAGCGGGGCCTCTGCAGACGGTAAACATCAGCAACACCGACACCACCAAGTGGATCCTGCGGGACCTGGAGGCCGTGAGCAAATACAAGTTCTACCTGCGATCCTGCACCGCGAAGGGCTGCGGGCCCGTCGTCAGCGAGGAATGCACCACCGCACTGGAAGCAAGTGAGTGATGGAGGGTCCAGAAAGCAATTGACTGGGCGGCGTACGTCTGGGATGGACTGTAGATAGGTTAGTTGAGTGTGTTGTTGCTCTTTCCCGCGAGAGACAATGAAGAACACAGACAGAGTTTCCCAGGTGGAGAATTGGCCCGGTTGCATTCAGGCTGAGTGAAGTAGGCGACAAAAGCCATTTCACTATTTCAAAATGGCATTGAACTGGCGGAATATGATATATGCCTGGGCAGCCGAGCTTTTCATATCTCCATGTAAGTAATTTTTGTGGATAAACAATTTCATATGGGTGTAGTCGAGGTTTTCATTTGTCACTGTCACAAGAGAGCAAGTGCTTATTGATTGGACGGAGAGCGTGAGCTATGAAACAATCAGCTAAGAAAGAAAATTGCTTTGAGCAGAGGGGAAACTGAAGGTTTTCGTACTGAACAGTGTAATCATGAAAGACTTGGCGGGTAAGTAATCATAATGAGCTAGCTTGTAGCATGTAATCTTTTCTTTACAATTACCTATCATTTGCTGAGGTCTGTGTTCCGTCCTTCAGCTGTGGAATGAGCGATTAGACAGGAAATGAAACAGGAAACGGCGCATGGATTTACCTGAGCGTCACCCTCAGCAACAGACAGTGTCAGCATAAATAATTAGATGACGCTCTCAATACTAATGCCAGAACAAGCCTCCCAGACACTTTGCAGGTGCTGAATATGCCGACGATTACTTTGTGTTTACAGGAAGAATCCCCGCAATCACAGAAAGAAACTTAATTGGCTCTTAGGGCTTGTTTATGCGCATGCTGAAAATCTTAGGAAAAAAAATTAAAAAATTACAGGGAGAGTGACTCATTTATATGTACTGAAGTGCAGTTTTGTCAAAATAGTCCATGTGCATGTGGGGGACTTCAGACTGAAGGCTTGAGCATGAACGTTACCGGAGGCATCTCTACTTTTACTGTGTTTTGGTGTAATTATCTTTCTCCTTTGCTACTAAAACTGCACTGCTTGGAGCGTTATGTTTGATCACGGTGTATGTTGTAAATGTGAGTTTATGTGGAAATGCTTGCTCAGTGTCGCAATGCTTGTCCCTTCTGTCTTTTTCTTTATTTCTTCTTTTTTTTTTTTTTTTCTCTTTTTGTTTCCTACAGCTCCCACTTTGGCTTCCACTCTTGGCATCAGTATGTAGATATGCATTCACGTAGCAAATAAGTCATGTCACACCTGAAAATGAGTTTAACCCATAAAGGCCCAGTGCTACTTTTATGGCAGTTCCCAAATTAATTATTCGCTCTATTTAATCTTTAAGTGATGTATCATTATTTGTTATAACATTATCCTCTGTATTTAATGCTAAATTATGACGGCATATTAAGGCCACATAAGAAGATAAAAACGCTTGTCACTACGAGATGAAGGTTGTAATATTTTGGGAATAAAGTCATAATATAATGAGAATAAAGTCATAGTTAAAAAAAAAAAACTAGATATGATAAGATACTTTATTGTCATACAAAATACACAATGGAATTTAGGTGCATTGTCAGGATGCGGACTCATAAATAGTAATAACTATAAAAATATAAAAATACAATAAATAAACTCATTATTTAACAAAAATAATGTTGTTCTTTTATGAGAATAAAGTCTCAATATTTTGAGAATTAAGTCATAGTATAGTGAGAATAAAGTCGTACTTTTCAAAAAAAAAAAGATGTCATTGTTTTATGTGTATAAAGTCGTAATATTTCGAGAACTAGAAAAGTACTCAGAGAGTGCAGACCTCCGTCAAAGCAGATCAATAACCCCCCCTCAATCACCACCAAAATGTAATCATTTGTTCCTTGTGCCAGTATCAACATTTTCTTAAAATTTCATCAAAATCCATCCATTTCTTTCTGAGTTACCTTACTAACAGATACACAAACCCTTATGAAGACATAACCTCCTTGGCGGAGATAATAAAGGCATAATATAATGAGAGTAAAGTCGCAGTTTAAAAATAAATCATTATTTAACAAAAATAATGGTGTACTTTTCTGAGATTAAAGTCGTAATATTTTGAAAATACTGGACTGGACGAACCCCAAATGAAAGTAGAACCTCACAAACTGTTCCAAGTTCTCCATTATGCAACGAGTGGGTACGACTTTATTCTTGTAAATTATGATATTTTTCCCACCTGTTTCTCATAATATTATGGCTTTATTCTCAAAATATTCTGACTTTAATCTCATAAAAGTACATTATTTTTGTTAAATAATGCATTTTGTAAACTACAACTTCATTCTCATTATATCATGACTTTATTCTCAAAATGTTACAACTTCATTCTTGTAGTGACAAGTGTTTTTATTTTCTTATGTGGCCCTGATACACCGTCATAATTTAGCATTTTTTCTGTGGGAATCAGGTATTTTCCTACATTTAATTCACTGATCATGTAGATGTTCATAAAAGCTCATATTACAATTGACGGTTATTATATCAGAAACAGAAAAAACTGAAGAAAAAGTGACTTTTCCAGCCAAATCTCTCATTAACTGAACATAAACCCAATGTCTCATCCACTGTCATTGATCAAATTCCATGAATTTTACCGGTGAATCAATGTTGTAGAAGATGACGGTGTTTCCACGGTAACTACAGAGCTTCTGAACGTCCAAATGGGTCATATCTGATGACCATGAAAAGATGGTAAACTGCATTTTACACCAATTATTTACACGTATGGATAGATTTAGTGGATCAGAAGTTATTTAACATTTTACATCAGTAGGTGGTTTTGGTGGTTTTTGCCAGTGGCTGTTTGGGTCTTTATGGGTTAATTAATCAGAGATATAATAGTGCTGGGCGGTATAACTGTTGGGGGTGTGAATGTTTATTGGATTTGATTGGATTACGATTTGCATGTCACGAATAATGGTAGAATAGAGCTGAAGTGTTGAGCTGTTTATACTGTTCAGCTATTTCAGCTATTTTCTTTTTTTAAACTTGTCCTGTTCAGGGGTAAAACATTTTTTGAATAATAATAATAATAATAATAATAATAATTAATAAATTGATAAGGTGTTTGAATTTATTTTTTTTTAGACCAGTGTTTCCAAAACTGAAGACCACACCCTCAAACGTCTCATATGGTCCACAATCCAGATCTACACTTACAATTTAACCATTTAATTTTAGAAGTAATCGTGATGTGAATGCAGGTTGGAGAGCAGTAATACCTGTTCTGCTATTGCCAGCATGTGTTGATCTTATACTGTGATCCAGATGTTAGTCTGTACCGCCCAGCCCTATTTTATAATAACAGTAGTTTTTTTCTGTATTTCCTATACGTTAGTGTGACATGCACCACTGTTCTACTTTTTGTTTTCTGTCTGTGTTGTTGGTAGTGTGTGCATGGTTAGATTTAGACACACATATTGATTGGTATACCGTTGCATGCTTGAATAACACAATTTTATTCCAGCTGTACAGGATTAAAAAGCTCCAACCAAACACAGCGCCACAGTCCTCCACAGATAATTGACCTTGTCTGCTGTTTGCCCTTGCCATCAGCAGAGAGCACTCTGATGCCTCCTTTCATTAGCAGAATGTCAACTTCTTCTAAGATAAAGTTTGTGGCTTCCTCTGTAATAGCAATGTTAATGAGTAACCTAATTATAAATTCATATTAATCTTGGCTCATTAGCGACTGTAAACGAATATTGACTTTTATCCCAGCAACAGCAGAATCAGTGCAACATGTCTGACTCAAGCTGAGGGAATAAATGATGCTTCAGGAGCTGAGTGCAGGAAGAACATCAGGGACGCCACACATCCATCCTTTTTACTGTTAATGATATGCAGAAAGATGCATCAAGCCCAGTTAGAAATCACTTCACCTAAACACACAAAATGCACTGCAACTTTATTGGTTTACCGTAGATGTGTAGTTACTAATTTTAGACTTTAGCTGGGAATAGCATGCGTGCTAACTGTAGAATCTAGAACCCCCACCCCACCCCCACCCCACCCCCGCCAGAACAACCCTCGAGTTCTCGCTCAATTAATAACCACAAGGTCTGTTTTTCTTTCCAGGCAAGTCAGCCTCCCCCTCACCTCCAAGCACCACAAAGTCCCCAGTGACCAAACCCACTCGTTCCACCATAGGTAGAGCTGAGCACATCTCCACACGAGCATCGACCCACAGAGACGAAGAAAAACTGTGAAAGAAAAATAAGGAACTAAAAAAAAAAACCCAACTCAAAAATACAATACACGTTCAGAACTTTTTGCAGTTGCTAGGTGACACGATAACCCCCTGGAGTCATTTGGTCGGCTGCTGGATCTTAGTGAATTAATAACGCGATAGCAAAGATGCAAAGTCTTGTGTAAGGAAATCTGCATTAGGTCAATGGAGGCAACAAGGGTGCAATCACCTAGAATTGAGTATCGGAAATGATTTAACACCTGGTTGTCAAGGCGATGTCTTGTTTTCCTCCAGAAACAGTCACGTGACATTCGGGTTGCGCCGATACAACTTTTTTCCAGACCGAGTCCAAGTACAAGTACTTACATTTGAGTACTTGCCGATACCGAGTACCGATATGAGTACTTAATAATACAAGAAAATATCGCTTCTGCAATATATTGCGATATTTCGTTTCCTGATACTGTATCGATATTTAAAAGTACTGTATCGATATTTTTTGGTTTTTATTCAAACGCAGATATGGCAGAGTTAATTTTTGTTTTTTGTTTTTCTTCTTTGTTTATATTACATTTATTATTATTAACGCTGTTTTATTAAATAATGGTTACTTGAAGCATCCTAAAAGCACTTTTTACTGTCTGAGAGGCAGATGTTAGTTCCTTTGTTGGAATTGTACAAAAACAATGCTACAATGTTTGTTATGAACTAATAGAATATGAACATTTGAGCAGGATTTTAAACTGTAATGTCTGTAAAACATCTTTTAAGTTTTTACAGAGGAATATTTTGTGATATAGCATTAGATCCTGTTCTGATCAAATGAAAATGTGTTTAGTGTTTGTGCATATGTCTGGTGTAATTCAATTCTTCCAGGAAATAATTATTTAAAAAAGAAACAAAAAAAAAACTAAAAATTGCCTTGTTAACAGTGTCATGATATATCATGATATATTGTATCGCGCTCTGAGTATTGGGATTTGTATTACATTGCCAGATTTTTGCCAATACACACCTTTAGTTCTTAGATACTTTTGAAAATGTGCTTTACTGTCATTAGTCTGACAAAGTGCTGCTACTGACATTTAATGTGTTAGAATGAGCGTTTCTCAATCAATCCACCAGAGGGCACCGCTATTAATTAACCACACTTACAAAATACCACAAAGAAGAGTAAAGTTTATTGAAAGGAGAAAGTCAGTAATACCAAACATGGCCATGACAGAGGAGGAATACTAATGTGGATGCTCATGTTGATATTGATGAGGGTATTTGATGTAAATATGTCAGTAGTTTTTCACTAACTCACACAGTCGCTCTTTGAAAAGTTGCGCTAATTCCACAGTTCCCGGTGGCACTGCTCCGTATTCTCCCTCTGGGTTTGTCATTTTAAATATTTAACATTATTTTTCTTAAGACATTTCAGGTTCATGTTCCTTTGTAGATGTAAACACTTTTCATAATGTAATTTGACCTTTTTCTGGGTTTTTAACTGGTCCGGCCCACTTCAAGTCATATGTGGAACCTGAACTAAAAGGAGTTTGACAGCTCTGTTGTAGATCTACAGACAAATAGAAGGATCAAAAAAGTACTTTATTAATCCCCAAAGTATTTCTGTGATATTTTATGTCGTTTCTAATGGCAATCTCGTCCCCTTTCCTTTTATTATTTGCATTAAGACAGCCGTGTTCTAATAAGACAACTGGTTTTAATTTAGTCTGCTGCACCACAGGGAAATCTAGGATAGTAGATCTATATCCAGAGCAGCCACTTGAACAGGACAAATATGTCTAATTGTCAGTGATTGATTTGTTGGGCCCCGGTCCCCCTTGTACACGGCAGCGTATTGACCCAACAGTCACCTGACATTTCCATGTAATCCTCAACCGGGTAAACGGCGACACCGCTTTGGAACGAGAAGTTGTCTGGGGCAGCGTCTGAATGGAGAGAAAACAGTGAAGAGAAACATCCTCCTGGGCCTTACCGGGAGGTGTGAACTCATACCGGGAGGGTGATATTTACAGGACACTGAGATAAGTGGATAAGTGGAAGCTGTTGAAAGCTCCTATATCAGAATATTCTCTGGCCTTTTCCTTATAGAAAAACCCAGTGACTTTGAAGGGGCGTCTTCCAGGGCATCAGATCCTGCTGGGTGAGCAGCTGCTTTCTGCAGCATTTAATAGCACGCTGAGGAGCGGCGTGACAAAACACGGCAGCCAGACTCTGGGTATTTTTAGTTCAGGAGGCCTGTGTCAGTCGAAGTCACCGCACACTCCCAATGATTAGAATTACCATAGTTGCAGACTAATCCATCAACATTAGTCCGACGGTGTCATTTGCAGTGGTTGGGATGGGCAGCGCAGATGCAGGTGTCCTTGTGCTGAATTATCACCTGGGCAAATAATGCACCTGAGCAGCAGACAGAGCAGAAGATTTGCATGTTTACCGTGGGGAAATGAAGTGGATTGTGCTTTGTTGACTGGCTTAGACAGCTGCTGTCAAAGCGTACTTTTCCCATACTAATGATGCACATCATTCACTTCATTATTAATTTTCTCCTCTTTTTTTTGAAGCGAAAAAAAAAACAAAACGAAGGCTACATTAGTTGAAATGTCAGCATTAGATGAAGCTTACTCAGGGTTCCTATGTTAACCAATTTTACATAATGATAATGATCAGAGTATGAGTGTAGATGTAAATGCCCCCCCACACACACACACACACACACACACACACACACACACACCCCACCACAGGGCAAATAAATATATAATAAACTGTAATAAAAGTAGCAAGAAAAATATACACATATGTACAGGGTGTGATTTCTTACAGGGGGGGGGTTGTCAACCAACTAATTGAAATAACAGGCAGGTTGTGACTGTTTGCTTACTCCTATATCCTACATGACTGGCACTAACGTTCACCTGAACCCAACTGTCGGCAGTGTCACGGACATGCCCATGCACTGGGGTGCTGTAAGGGGGTGGGGGTGGGGTGGGGGAAGGCAAATTCATGGCGCCCAGCATTTGTGTGTCCAGTGGATACAGGTTAGAAGTTGTGAAATTTCGTGTAAGATGTAGAATAGAGGAATACAACCCAGGAGTTGGACGTTGAAAGTACGGAAACTTTCACTTTCACTTTTCACTTCACGTCACGCCAGTGTTAGTTCTGTTAGTTCCGGACCACGCCCCCACATATATAACTGCTGCCCCTTCCCCAAATAAACACCACCCCTCTGTTTTTTTGACAAGTCGCACCCCGCATATGTATATATAACCTAAAAGAATAGCAATTTATACAATACATCCTCAGCAAATCAAATAGGTTTATTCTAATAGTATGAACCTGTATACATGCATAGAGTGGACAAATCCAGGTCTATTAATCTGATCTGTCATAATCAGATTATGCTGTCATCTGAGGAATCATATCGCATGAAAAGTCCAGAAATCAGACAACGATCAGAGTATGAATGTACACGTAAACGGGCTCAGTGGTTGAGAACCGGATTCACATCCACAAGCACAGATCAAACGTCTGTAAATAACTCGTACACCTGAAAGGTTCGTTAGTCTACCAGTGCTGATCGGTGTACCCGCATGTCGATAATCCTGCTGATATGACAGGACGCCAAAGAAACTCCTCAGGTGGTTAAAAGTCTGTCTAGATTTTCATTTAGCTCTGCAGGCGCCACCTGTGACTCCATTTCCATATCCACATCCTTCTTGTCGTGTGCGTGCTACTGACGGATTCCCCCGTTGTCCCATCTGTCAGGGGGAATTGATGCCTTCACAGTAGAGTTAGGAAACAGAGGAGCGTTCACGCCTCTGCCATCGACGGTGAAGGGAAACATCCTCCACCGCATAACAACACCACTCCTAACCCTCCATGACGACGGCGTTCATCTGCTTTGTCCTCCACTAAAACCTTCTCTGCTTCTTTTTTTCCTGTATCTTCTCGCTTTTCTTCGCCAGCTTCCGTTACAAGTGGCTTTTCCATCGGACATCTGCGCAAAATTTTACCGATATTTACGTAATGTCAAAAAACTAGAAGCGCATAATTTCATTTTTTCCATTAAATCACAAACGCGATGATTTTTTTATTTATTATCTACACAAGAAGTCATTCCATAAACATGATGACGAACGTAAATATCATGTTGATTTACAAATATATTCATCATTATTATTATTATTATTATTATTATACATTACCCCTCTATCTCGTACTAAATTAAAAAATGATTCGGTTTCCTGGCGTGTCCACACATACCATGTTTCTTTTAAAATTCTTCTTTTTCACTTATTGTAACATCCATCAACATCTTTTTTTGTTTGTTTGTTTGATTTTTTACATGACTCGAGTTGCAGAAAAAGGTCTTTCCAGTGCAGTTTTGCGCGATATACCAATTGCGCTGTGTCCGAAAACGCACCTCTCGCCAGCGCAAAACTTTTAATCGATAAACGAGAGTTTTGGCGAAAATGTCATTTCTCCATTAGGTAAATTTTTATGTGAAAGTTTTATTTGCGCAATGTGAGGATCAATGGAAGAGCAACTACTGACATCTTTGCAAACATCAGCTGGAGGACGCAGTTTTATATAACGTATACGAACAAACATAAACTCATATTACGTTTTTTCCTTTTATTTTCTGGATGTTGGGCCTCGTGCAACAACTGCTCGTACTCAGATTTGTTCTGAAATTGAGTGAGTTGGAAGAATTCGTGGTATTCTGCAATTTCTTTTTTGATTTTCACAAGTGGTTCAGACCTGTTGTATGAGTGAGTCATCCTTTATATGCAAAAAGTTTAAAGGTACGGTTTAAAGTGGTTTAATAATGTAATGAAATGACCAAAAACATAACAAAACATTGATATTCTGTGAACTTTATTGTCATATTTGTAGTTTAATACAGAGCAGAAATAAAAAAAAAAAAAAAGACATCACAGCTACTGAAACATTAATATTCCTTTAGAAATGTCTCCGATTTTATTATTTTTGTAAGTGAATGATTGATTTGTTTTATTTTGGAAATATAAAAAGCACAATACACCACCAACTTAAAAATAAAACCAAAGCCAGGACAACTAAAACCAAAAAGGAACTTAATGCTAATATATGAAAGGAATATTTCATGCCATTTTAGTGTTATTTAGTGTCATGCTTTATACACAAAAAGTTTAAAGTTAAGGTTTGAAGTGGTTTAATAATGTAATGAAATGACCAAAAACATAACAAAACATTGATATTCTGTGAGCTTTTTTGGCCATAATTGTAGTTTAACTCACTGTCAGTTCCATTAGAGAAATTCCAACGGTTTCTGAAACCTGAGACGTTGCGCTTTATAGGCTGTATTTGGTCATTACGGAAATTTCACTAGAAGCCGGAGAAGAAGCCGTTTTAGCAGAATTATAACATGCAGCAAATTGTAAATAATTGCTAGATTTTGAAAAATCTGGGAAAAAAAGGAAAAATGGGCAAACAGACTCACTCATGGCATATTTTCTAAGCTTTTTATAAGATAAGATACGCCTTTATTAGTCCCACAAGGGGAAACTCCAGTCGAAATAAGTGTAGTCAAAATAATATTTTAAAAATATATATATATATATTATTATAATAATATAATCAAAATAAGAAAGAAAAGTCCAGGCAGACCACTTTAGGTTAGGGTTTAAAGGGTTAATATGGAGCAGAATTATAAAACAGATACTGTAACATTAATATTCCTTTACAAAGCTCTCAGATTTTATTATTTGAATGAAGGAATAAATGTTTTAGTTTGGACATATAAAAAGCATAATACAACACCAACATAAGCATAAGCCAACTAAAAACCAAGAAGGAAATGTATACTATTATATGAAAGAAATACTTAATACAATTTTAGTTTTATTTCCACAAATGAAAAAGAGTGTGAAGAAATAAAACACTTATTTAATTCCACCCTTTGATTACAAAACCACACACACACACACACACACACTATATCAGTCTATATTAATACAACATGTATAAGTCAGTATTCATTTATAGGGTAACATGTCACCGCTGTAGCTTAATCATAATATTCTCTGACTGTTTTAAAGCCAACTGTGTAATTGATTATCTCTCGATTTCAGAGGTCCAGACTTAAAGAACCTCTTTGTTTTATTCCCAGACGTGGATGCAGACACTGACATCACCCACTGGTTTGGAAACTGACACTATGAGGTTGCTCTTTAGTTGTTTTTTTTTTCTTTTTCGGAGCCAGAAATGATCAGATTTAGACAAGAGCGAGGGGTCAAAAGTCGCCTCTGAACCACATCATTAATTAACTCCGTCATGTTAAAACACCTCGAGTAATATCAGCTGCTGGATGGATCTTCACACATAGAGTCGTGTTTGTTAAAAATAATGTCAACTTTGTGTTATGTATAAACACTAATTAGCACCGGCTGCTCTAATTAGCAGATGAGATGACAGATCGCGTGTCCAAAACCAAGAGGCCAAACGTGAAGCCAATACAGGAGCAGCTTATAGTTGTAATACCACTAACGTCCACTGGGGGCAGCTAGTCAGCTTCAAAAAGCTCCTTTGTGTGATTCACTTAGTCTAAAGGTCTCTAAAAATACTAAGTGTTGGACTTATTCTGGTTCCGTTTGAACCTCTAACAAATGATCGGGTCCATCCTCCAAGTTTTGCTCAGTTAGTTAGGAGGTAAACTAAAAGATTTGGAGTGTCCATCCATCCATCCATCCATCCATCCATCCATCCATCCTTCCTTCCTTCCTTCCTTCCTTTCTATCATCCATCCATTCATCCTTCCCTCCTTTCTTCCTTCCTTCCTTCTTTCCATCCATCCATACATCCATTCATCCTTCCCTCCTTCCTTCCTTCCATCCATCCTTCCTTCCTTTCGTCCTTCCTTCCTTTCATCCATCCATCCATACATTGATCCTTCCTTCCTTCCTTCCTTCCTTCCTTCCTTCCTTCCTTCCTTCCTTCCTTCCATCCTTCCTTCCTTCCTTCCTT
>JAPQRP010000024.1:35582703-35595556 GCA_037367295.1 Apogon hyalosoma | reverse complement strand
AAATGAACCAGACTAATAAAAGTGGGTTTAGATCAATATGAGCCCTTTAATGTTTCTAGTGTTTTATATCCTTTAAATCCACTGAATCATTTTTGGATTTAGTTTTCACATTTTGAGCTTGAATATAAAGCGTATAATCATCTGTATTTTGTTCAACATGATGCAACATTAAGGCAGCTGTATTTTATGGCACCGTTCCGACACAAGGCAATTCAAGGTGCTTTACAAAGGCACAGAAACACAGAAAATAACAGAAGACAACAGCAGAATAAAACACTCAACTGAAGGAAAGTGCAGCTCTGGTGGAAACCGCCGCCCCTGGCTTACCTGCCTCATCGTGACAGTAATTCGCTGCTCGCGCCCCCGAGGACTCAAAGAATCCCAGAAGCTCAGCCGGTCGTTAACAGCGTCTCTGTGAACAGGGAGTCCAGAGCCAAACCGCGCAGCTGTCGCAAAGCGTTGCATCTGATCAGGAAAGTGCAACAGAAACACCTTGACTGGGCGTATCTGAGTCGACTGAGGAATGAGGAACAAACCCTGGCTTTTGTGGCTGAACTGACTCTTCTTTGACGAGTCAGAAAGGGAATGTGTTGGAGGGGATCCTGTTCACGTCCACGTTTGACCGAGGCGGTGGTTCCTTGAAATTTAAAGTGAAATATTAGCTTCACACGAATTATCTCTGGACATATAATAACACGGTGGCGCGGAGGATGACGCTCGTAGGAAGGTCCCGGGTTCGATTCCAACACCAGTCGATGGGGGCGGGACCTTTCTGTGTGGACTTTGCATGTCTGCGTGGGTTCTCTCCGGTACTTTGGCTCCTCCCACCACCCAAACACATGCACTGATAGGTTAATGGGTTCATCTGAATGGCCCATAGGTCAGTGTGTTTGTTTGTCTCTGTATGTCAGCTGTGATGGACTGGTCACGTCCAGGGTGTACCCCGCCTTCGCCCAGAAGTAGCTGGGATAGACTCCAGTGACCCCCGTGACCCTAGTGAGGATAAAGCGGGTTCAGAAAATGAATGAATGAATGAATGAATGAATGAATTACTGAAAAAAGTGAGACTTGGGGCGGCTGTGGTTCAGTTGGTAGGGCGGGTCGTCCAATAACCAAAGGGTCAGCGGTTCAAATCCTGGCTCCACATGTCCCAGTAGGTTTGCCTTCTGGTGTACGAGTGTGAAGGTGAGGAATTATAAAGAGCTTTGACACCATGAAGGTGCGTAAAATGTGCTATTTATTTACCATTTATAATACTACAGGCCACAGATGCAAACAAGCGGTTCCAGGCTCAACAAACTCCGCCCCTCGTACATTCTTGTAGCTCATTTTGGCATCGATCCAGCTGATGTCATCGTGTCTATGCGTGCGCTGACGTCAACATATATGTGCCAAGGTTGAAGTAAACTGAAACAAAATTGGTGTTTTTATAGACATGTGAGATTTCGCCCATTATAAGTAAATGGGGAAAAAAAAGATTTAAAAAAAAATAATTCAAAATGTGAACTTTGACCTACTGTTCCCAAAATGTAACCAGATCTATTCTGGGTCAGTGGCGATCTATAAACCCAATTTGGTATGAATTCAACCAATAGTTTTGCTGCTAGAGTGTAAACAAACAAACCAAACCAAAAACAATAGCCCTTGCCTCCCCTTCAGTCAAACTTTTCACTATGAGAATAAAATTGGAAAATATCGAGATAAAACCCGTAATTTTATGAGAATAAAGTAGAGTCATAGTTTTACAAGAATGAAGTCATCGGTTAGATTTATTGGCTTCTTCATCTATTTCCTCCTGTTTTTATCATGACTGAATGTGATTTTAATAGTAAATGTGTTAAACTGAGCTATTTTTGACACTTAACACTAAAACTTAAAGGTGCAATAAGTAAGAAGTGTGAGGAAATTACATGTGTAATATACAATTACTGTCATTTCGGATGTTTGAACAGATTAAAACATCACAATGAAAATGAATTCATCTACCATAAGTTAATGTGTTGGACTTTTTTTTTTTTTTTTTAAAGCCTGTCCAAACATCTAGAGTTTTTTTTTTTTTTTTGTGATCTGTCTGTCTATTCTTAACTGTTCAGTTTAAGCGGGTGTTCGTTTATGTTTGTTTGAGTCTTTTCGGGCACAGATTGACCTCACCGTTGTCTTTCTTTCTGGTTTCGGATCTGGTCCACAGGTCGTCGGGGGTCATTGGGTTCACCTGTCCTGCTCCTCCTCACCTGGCTGGGATTACTCAGGTGGTTTTTAAAAGGAGCTGCAGTTTCCCCCTCAGACGGCCCTGTTCTAGCCACACTTCAACATCCCCTCTTGCTTTTCTCACCCTACAGCTCACCTTTCAACATTCCTTTTGTTCCTGCCCAGTTTCTCCTGCTTCCACGCTGGTGTTTGAAGCGGAACTGTGGAACATTTTACCGTTTTGGTTCGTCTTGGCTGTTTCGTATGGGGTAAGGAAGCTGTCAAAAATATTCGTGCAGATAAGATAGAAATGTCTGCATATTATTCTATAGTTGTGAAAAAAAAAATATTCGCAAACTCTTGAACGAGTTCAGTTGTATTTAAAATGTATTGTGTGTGTTTTATCCGTCAGAATATGAATGAATAAGTTGTGACTATTATTACAACACAACACAAAACGCAACTTTACGGATACAAATTTGCCGACGCGACTCTACTGTCAAAAATACGTCATCACTTCACAGCCATCATTTATCGAGCAAAGGATGCATCGATTCCACACATGGTGCGTGAGTTGGGAGACGGCGGCGCATGTCAAAGCACTAGCATGGATCTGCGGCAGCTGCCTCGGGTGCCGCGACTATGAAATATGCAAGTAATATTTTTGGCGAATAGCGGGGCACCCAGGGCGGCTGCTGCCAAATCCATGCCAGTGCCTCGATATCGACGTACCCTCTGCTTCTTAAATAATACCTGTGAAGTGGTGACGTCTTTTTGGCAGCAGAGTCAGGTTGATGCATTTGTGTTTGTAATGGAGAAAGCGTAAAGTTGCGTTTCGTGTTTGTAACTCTGGTCAAAACGTATTCATTCGTATTCTGACGGAATACAATACATTTTATGTACGACTGAACTCATTCAAGAGTTTACAAATGTTTATTTTTTTGTACAACTCTAGAATAATATGCATGCATTTCTATCTTATGCAAAGAATATTTGACAGTTTCCTCACCTTTATATTTTCGTATCCTTTTTCTCTGTAGAGCTCCCCCTGCTGTTTCAGAGTACATATTCCCTGTGGTAAAACCCACCCTTGACCCTCCCTCCTCCGACCATGTGCATTTGTTCACATTGAGGCCGGTGACGAGGAGGCAAAAAGTGGCGATCGGATACGCTGTTGGAGCTGAGCGGGAAACTTCAGCCCGGTATTGAAGTTTCGGACATTTGTTTTCATTTCACGGAGGAAGTCGTGGAACCGGCGCTTCGGCAGGTGGACGTGCGGACAGGAACCCCCAGGCCATCCAGGTGGACGGGTCACATTGACATGCTGGTTTGTAGGTGCAGAGACTGGTGGTCTGGGGCTCCATCTGCAGCTGCTAGCGTTAGCCGCAGAGCTTAAGAGCTAACAGGCTAACAAACATCAGCAGCTCCCATCTGTCACCGCGTCCCATCCAGACCTTCACCCGGACAAGGGACAAGTATCATAGAACACCAGGTAAGATCCAACATCAAGGCTAGTTGTTATGCCAGTCGATATTCAGACGGAACCAATTCGACATGGGTCATATAATGAACTGCACACGTCTGACAAAAGCTAGATTCAACTGACAAAATCCTGTGTCGAGTAGTAAAAACACACTCCTGAGACAAATTGCGATCTAGTAAACTGAATGTGACAAACAACCGGGATTACTAGTGAGTATGCTAACGTCTCTGCTAGCTCGCAAGCATCCAGGCGTCGTCCATAAAATAAGTAAATAAACGAGTAAACACAGTTAGAACCAATAGCATCATGAAGAGCACAAATCCAGTTGACTTTTTGAATATGTATCTTGTGTCTAAATGTTTGGTTTATTTATATATATATATATATATTTTAGCATATCTGAAATAAATCATTAAATCAATCGATCAAATCCAATGAAATATGCGTATAGAGACTTTATCTCAGCGATATTTACAAGTGCAGCAGCAACAACGCCAAGTCTGCGTCCGTTCAGATGCTTCTTTTTCTCCTTCTGCTAAAGCTGGACTAAGGCAGAGTCTTGTCTACTTCCTGGTTTGGTCACCGCTCACTCCTCCTTCCTCTGACCACGCCCACCTCTTCCTTTTCTCTGCTGTGGTAAACACCTGTGAAATGAAAATGAAGGCATGGCTTGTGTTTATATCTAGGGGGCGGTCCGTGGCTGGGGGTGTGTTTGTGTTGTGAACCGTAACGTTTCGGTACCAGGGCGGTGTCAGACCTGGCTAGTGTTGTATTCGATCCTAGAGGTGCTAGTGTGAAGGGGGAGGGCTTCCATTCTCCCCCTAACGAGACATTTAACCATCACTATTACTGTGAAGTTGTTTAATTAAAGTAAAAATGTTACATAGTTCTGCTTCAGGGCCACCTTTTCATTTTATCTACCTTTACGATTAGCTAATATTTAGTTCTCGGGTACCATTTATAACCCCTTAAATTGACCCTTTTTTTTTTTTTTTTTTTTTGCGCGGTTTGTCCCAGTAGAGTTAGCGTTGCGCGTTTGCAAATAGGCAGTTGATCCGGTAGTGACAGGCAGCAGAACCAACCTATAAAGATGGAAGACGCTAAACAACACGCTGGCCTCTGGATGGAAATATGAGGACGAAAACACCCAAGATGGAACCGTTGTTTTGTTGAAACTGCTGAAGGGGTTTAATAAACATGTGAAGTGCGTATATACTCCCTTCTTTCTTGAGTCTGCCCATGCAAAATGAAACGCAGTTAATATAGATAAACAAAAAATTAATGATATTTAATCAATATTAATCCACACCAACCCTGTGATTAATCAGATTAAGAATTTTAATCATTTCGAGTGGACGCTCAAAATGATTGAAAGGTGTTTTTCAGTCCTGTCCGTTCCACAGGTGACTACCTTTTTTTTTTTTTTTTTTGTTAGAATTAATTGGTTGTAATCAGGGTGTGAAGGGGATTTTAAGCAATATAGTAAAAACTGCTCCAGGAAAACCTCTCGCACCCCACCTTTAAGACAGTCACTGCAATAGCAGCAGACGACTCGACTCTACAGCGCCAACACCGCGGAGGTTTGGCATCAAACTCAGTGCATCCATCTTCCTTAAACGAGCGTCTTACGAGAACTGTACCGTAGTTTATGACAACTACAACATGTCACGAGACGGGACTTAACTAGAATCACACATCAGAAGCCGAACACTCTTCAATGGGGAAACCTACAAGTACTTTGTCGAAATTGTAGAAATATCGCTTTTATTTGCGGCAAACTGTAGTTGAAACCCAGCTACTGTTGCATTTAAACTCTTCATGCCCGGATGTGATCAATGGTGTAATTTTGCACAACGATCATGTTAGTGTGGATGTCATTGTGCTTTTCAGTCTTTTTTTTTTTTAATGGGTGTCTTTATACTCTTTGATACTACGTCTTTGAGTGGGTACTACCTCTCCACTGCTCCTGATAGTGATTCCCCTGCAGCCCTTTTGAACCCAGTATTCAGTAAAAGCATCCATTCACTGTTCGTATTTCCAGGCCTCGCCACGTAATAGCAACCTTGGCTTTGATGACTTACTCTATATGAATGAGCGGTGCTATCAAACACACACAGCCCTATTGTGTGGCGTGCATCGGGGGCCGAGGGGTCACGTAATTAATTTGACGATGATGCATTCAGGTAAAGAACACTCAGCATAAGGGTGAGAGGACGTGTTGGCGTTGTAAGACCTGTACGGTAGAGCAGCGCATTAACTCGTCTCTTTTGCACTAGATCCTACACATCATCCCCCTGACCCGAGTCCATTACAATGGCAATGTCAAAAGCTTAAAAAAAGTGTTCTATTGTGTTGCCTTGGCTCTAATGGAAATCACAGCAGGGAATAGAAACCGGCCTCTCTACAGGCACCGCCATTTGTTGAGCGATGAATAGAGGAGAGGGAGGGTCAGCGACTTAAAGCACAAGGTGGACTTTTAAGAGCCCCGGTGACGTGAAAGAGGGTTTTTATCCCCCAGACAAAGCGCTAATACAGTGTTTCATCTAAATCAGAGTTATAAATAATCTAGAAGTCAAATGAACGTCAGAATTGCCTCGAAGGTCCCGCGCCGGGGAAAAAAATTGCTGCATTAAGTAAAGAGGAAAAATGGACCCTTTCACTCGCCGGATAAATTTTCACCAGAAAAGAGCCTTAAGGTCGACATCACGTCGGCAAAAGAAAAAGGAAATCCCATAATCGCTCCAACGTTTGAGTGACAAATGTTGGGATGGTAGAGATGGGAATCCAGAGCCGGTGTAACGGGTCAGATTCGACCCCCATTCCGGGTTAAAGCGACCAAGACAAGATTAACCCATAAAGACCCAAACAACCAGAAGCATCTAAAACTCTAAAAAGTTGAATAACTTCTGAACCACTAAGCCTTTTAATGTCTTAAAAGGGTCGTATTTTGTTAAACTCACTCTTATTAGTCTTTGGTACATTTATTTGTGTATCTGGACCCTAATAGTTCTTGTTCGTGCATCTTTGACATTAACGCAAACAAAGTATTTGTACTACAGTTTAGAAAATCGATGGGGAATTGGGAACCTGAACCACTAATCTCTTGTCAAGTCCCGTTGCTCTGTGATGCGTTCAATGACACGCTCGTACACGCGTGTTCTCTGATAAAACGTTCCACTTCTTCGACGTACGGCCTCTTACCGCCCTACTGTAAACCTACGTCAGAAATTAGACGTGGAAATGAAAGGGGTTTGATGTTCAGAGACCTGCTGCTGTGATTCATACACTCAGGTAATGAGAAATCCGCCGTTACAGCCGGAGCTCGGCGCTCTAAAGCACTAATTCATTTAGAGGGCTGCTGAATTTCCAGGCCCGCGACTCTTTCAAAGCGCTGGGGCGTCTGGGACATCTGAGGGACTGATCTCAACGTATCGCACTCGCGCTGCAAATGAATTGGTCCCTCAGGTCTCCAGAGCTGTCAGCAACTCACTTTGTATGAGAGCTTCATTCATCAACACTTTTTTTTTTCTTGCCTGTGAGCAGCAACTTTTGAAAAAAAAAAAAAAGTGGAGGAGGAAAGGAAATGCAGCAAACTTTTTTTTTTTTTCTTGTCCTTTTTTTGGCATGCTCAATGTCCATGTGGCACTGAATATTTGTGGAACTAAATGGTGAACCGGAGCCTGTCAGACTGCAGCATTACTCAGACCAATGTGTTCAGAGATGTCAAAGAAAGTGTATATGGCAGAATTTAGATCCTGCACAAAATGTACCTAATTTGCAAAGATATATGCATCTGTCAGTTGAAGGGGGGGGGGGCTAAAAGGAGATGTATATTTGGGTAAAACTGCACTATTTAATCTCAGATGTTCACAAATGATTGAAAAGGTAATGCAGGCCAATAAAGCAGCTGTGAATTGAATTTCAGGAAAGTCCAAAAAGTGTGAATATGATCCATCTATTAACCCACTGACCTGGTGCTACTTTTATGGCAGTTCCCAGAAGACTTTTTTTTCTCTGTTTAAGGGATTTATCAGCATCTATTACAATAATATCCTCAATTTTTCTTTCTTTTTTTTTTTCAATGAAAATCATGTATTTTGCTGTACGGGTGCTTCTGTGAAACAGGTCCTAAAAACAGGACATGGGGCTAAAACTTCAAACCAGATGTAAACGAATGTTATGACGCAAGCTTGGAAGCACTTTGGGTCTATTTTAAAAATATTTACTGAGATAAGAGAAACTATTTTTCAGATAAAACACATTTTTATATTTTTTTATATAAAAATATGCATTTAACACAGTAAAAAGAAAACAAAAATTACGCATTATTTTTTTTTCTTTAAAAATCTTTTTAATTCTCTCACAGGTACATTTTCAGAATTAAACTAATTATGCAAGGCAGAGTGTTTCACAAAAATGACGACTGTTGCAAAATCTCTCATAATTTATGTGTTTAAATGGACTGGTTTTGCATGTAACACGAGTGGACACGATCGGTTACATGCAAAACCTGGAATGAGACTGAGATACATAAAAACCCACGTCTGTGTTAAATTTGTCGATCCTAGTTGGTTTTCTAATCCAGTGTCTTTATTTATAGCGCTATATAAGACCATTTACAGCCATGTTTTCAAAATAAAATGCACTGACACCTGGGTAGCTTTTCCTGTCCTATTTTGGGCCACAATATTTTATTTTAAAAATTCATTAATTTTGGGATGGCTGAGCAAGAGTATTTTTTTTTCATTTTTTTGGCCTTTATCTGAGGTCATCATTTGGTACATCCTGGGGGGACATATGTCTACATTTCTCTTTTTTTATTATTGGGTCTAAAAAGCTGGAAAAGTGCCAGATACCAAAATGAACCCAGGTTCACTGAAGCACCCATTTTTAATTCACTGATCATGTAGATGTTCATAAAAGCTCAGATTAAAGTTAAGGGTTATTATATCAGAAACACAAAACTGAAGAAAAAGTGACTTTTCACATATCGGATATTAAAAATATCATTCATTGGACATGAAAACCACCATCTCCATCCACTGTCACTGATCCAACTCCATGGGTTTTATTGGTAGATTAATGTTGTTGAAGATGGCTGCGTTTCCACGGTAACTACAGAGCCTCTGAACATCCAAATGGGTCATATCTGATGACCATGAAAAGATGAAAAACTGTACTTTACGCCAATTATTTCCATGTATCGATAGGATTAATGGATCAACAGGTATTAAACAGTTTAGATCAGCAGATGGTTTTGGGTCTTTATGGGTTAACGCTGTCCGATTATGGAGACAAAGACGAGATTCACCAAGGAATTCAGCAAAGTAGGAAAAAAAAACAAAGACAAATGTCACTTGATCACTCTTGATTGTAGGAGAATGGAAAGTCAATTTGGCTGAAAATAGCTGTCAGACTTAAATACTCTGGCATTTTCCTCCAACCCTTGAATTGTAAAAAAAAAAAAAAGGTTTGATTAGCATATGTGAGTGACGAGTCTGTTCAGAGTCTTCTCCACTTCCCACGAGTGGTTAAGAAGAAAAAAGTATAGGCCACTGATTGGGCTCTGATTAGTGTCAATAAAAGTCGGCGCTGGTAATAATTTGAATTCCATTAATAATGTCAGCTGTGCAAACCCTTCACGTTTGTGCATGTTCAGAAAAGATGAGAGACTACGTTAGGTAGTTTTTAACTTCTGTGCAAGATCCACAGCTGCTTATTTCCCTAAATACAGAATGTTAAAAACAAAAACTACAAAAGCGGTCAGAGCGCAGACCTCCGCCAAGGCAGATCAGCCCCCCCCCCGATCAACACCGAAATTCAATCATTTCTTCCTTGTGCCAGTATCAACATTTCCTGAAAATTTCATGAAAATCCGTCCTTAACTTTCTGAGTTATCTTGCTAACAGACAAACTCGATGAAAACATAACCTCCGACGTTCCTTAGCGGTTTAAAAAAAAAAAAAAAAAAACAAAGTTCCTTGTTCCAGAGCAGTTTTGTCCCAGTGTATTTCCACACTCCAGCCGTAGACGCTCATATCGATGCGTAAATTGTGTCTATATATGACGTAAATTGAAACAAAATTGATGTTTTATGGACATTTGAAATTTGGCCCATTATAAATAAACGGGGAAAAAAAGATATAAATGTTCAAATAAAATGTGAACTTTGACCTACTTTTCCCAAAATGTAACCACATCTATTCTGGGTCACTGGTGATATATAAACCCAGTTTGGTATGAATTCAACCAATAGTTTTGCTGCTGGAGTGTAAACAAATAAAGAAACGGAACCAAAAACAAACCCCCTTGCCTCCCCTTTGGGGGCGGGGTAACTAACGACGCTAAATTACGTGAAAGTAAAGATTCGTAGTGACGTTCTGGAGGGGCTCTCTGATCTTAAATTAAAGGTGAAAATGTTCAGCCCTTTATAAAAACATTTCTTCGACAGTATTTTCGCTCTTATTAGGGATTTTTACTTTATCGTCTCCACCAAGGAACGGCGGAGGTTATGTTTTCATCCGGGTTTGTCTGTCTGTCTGTTAGCAAGAGAAGTCCAAAAAGTCCAAAAGTTAGTTCAGGACATTTGAGGGAATGTTGATAGTGGCACAAGGAACAAATGATTACATTTTGGTGGTGATCAGGCGGGGGGGGGGGGATCTCCCGTGGCGGAGGTCTGCGCTCTCAGTGCTTCTGTAGTTTCAACTGTATTTCATTTGTTTTATGCACAGATAAACCCCTGTCTCTGGGTATTTATTCACTTATGCATTTATTCCTGTTATTCATTCGTAGTTAACCTTTGTGTGACTGACCTTCGCTAATACTGTACTGATTATAGTCTTTTTTAGTCTGTTTTATTTGGTGAAGCTGTTTAATCGTCTTCGTCTCAGTTGGAAATACGTCGGCTGTTGGTGTCACTGGTACTCGTCAGGAGGCAGATGTCTGGTTTGAGAGCAGTGTGTGTGTGTGTGTGTGTGTTGACTGCTGTGATGCCTTCATGGGAGGTCTGACAGTGCAATATCCCTGTTATCAATTTGTAACCACAGTGATAAGACAGTGTTTATCCTCTGGAGAAATTAATACTTTTCAGGAGGAAAAAACACTTCTGTCCACTTTCCTGAGTCGATCCGCCGCTGAAATTCTATACGTGGTCCTTAAACGCACCCATGCAGCGAAGGGAGCGTGAGGTTTTATGACAAACCGACAGAAACGGTAAATAACCCATGTCCCCTGTAGTTGCACTGGATTAAACTGGCAGGGTTTGTTATTACAGATCATGTTCTTATTGGTGGATCTTCGTTGTGAACTAAACCTGCACCTGAAGAACCCTTTGGGAAACGGAACCACCAGCATGTGAGCGACGCTATTCTGGAACCTCCATGTTTGCAGAATTCATCGAAAGTACACACATTTATCTGGACAGTTTTCAGCACCTGTGGGTCCCAGACTCTGGAGGTTCATTTGGACCCAAACTGATGAAAATACGTGATGAAATATTTCGAGGTGTGTGACTATTTTTAAGATTAAAACACATTTTCATACAAAAATCTGCATGTAACACAGTAAAACGGACACAAAAATTACACGCTGATGTATTTTCAAATACCTTTTTATTCTCTCACAGGTACATTTTGGGAATAAAACTAATTATGCGTTTCACAAAAATTACCGCTGTTGCAAAATCACTTGCGATATATATGTACTTAAATGGGCAGGTTCTGCATGTAATGCAAGTGGACACGATGGGTTACACGCGAAACCTGGAATTGGACTGCCAATTCATGAAAAACCCACGTGTCTGGATTAGAAAAACCACTAGGATCGACAAATTTAACATGGTGTAGTTATTTATAGTGCTATATAAGACCATTTCCAGCCATGTGTTCCAGATCAAATGCACTGACACATAGGTAGCTTTTCGTGTCCTAATTTTGATCCTATTTTTGGACCCAATGTTTTATTTTAAAAAATCATTAATTTTGGGATGGCTCAAGGGAAGAGCTTTTTTTTTTTTTTTTTTGCCTTTATCTGAGGTCATCATTAGGTACATCCTGGGGAAAAATGTCTACATTTCTCTTATTATTGGGTCTAAAAAGCTGGAAAAGCGCCAGATACCAAAATGAATACAATTTCATAGAAGCTCCCATATATATCTGCCATCAAAAAAGAGAGTATCTAATATTTCATGTTTTAAATAATTTATTCTACATTTATGTTATCTTGTTACATCCTTTTTGTCCTAATGCGTCTCATATAGGCAGATGCTTGATTCATCCTTGACTGGAACTTGTTCTGTCACAGTGCCCATGTTCACATCAAAGAAGTACAAGTAAAAAAACAAACCAAAAGTAGAATACAAACAGAAAAACTGATTTAAAATGCACTGACAAAGTGTTTCTGACTAGAATAGAAATGGCAATATAAATAAGATAAAATATTCCCCATCTGTATCCACTTGACTGGTGAGGCCAAAAGTCTAACTTTTGTTTTAATTAGGAAAATGATTTTGCATTTCATATTGCTGTTATATATTTCAGTCATGACACAGTAAAATACAGACCACCTACTACTGAACATGGCCAATCGTGTCCGAAAACATCTCAGCAAATTTTCACTTCGGCTTCATCCTGAGATGAAGTTTAAACCAGTTTTTCCCAAGTTTTTTTTTTTTTTTAAGGTTGAAACCCAAAACACCTTTTTTTAAATTTATTTTATTTTACAAAAATACGTCTTCTTGAATAACTAATGACTGTTTTTAAGGACTCCACAGTGTCTGAAAGTTGTCTCTTCTTTTTAACATTTGTTTGCATCTATCTTGTTCACCCTTTTACATCACTGTTGTCTTGTTACAACTTATTTTTCACATTTTGTTGCGTCTCTTAGCCACCACGTGCTACAATCAAACTGTCTGTAAAACTGTAAGAGTACAACAGGAAGACTGAGTTACCATTTGTTTTCCAATAGTTATTTTAAGCTGCACAACTTATTTTTTGAGTAGAAGCTGATGAAAATAAGTTATTTGGATCAATGTCTTGGCAACAACCTGCAAAATAACATTAGCATTTAAATGTTAATGTTGACAGCACTGGAAACATCCTGAGGAAATATTCATGTCCTTCCTTTTAGAACGGGGGGGCAATTAATTTTCCTATGGCGCCACATGAGAAACTGACAGTCCTTAAG
>JAPQRP010000024.1:35444671-35470364 GCA_037367295.1 Apogon hyalosoma | reverse complement strand
ACACACACACACACACCCAAAAAAAAAAAACATTAAAGTATTACAATATTTACATTTCAAATTTTCCTTTAATAATAAAATGTGAAAAACTTGGACAAATATAAACAACCTGAAACGTCTCAAGAAAATTAAGTGCAATTAAAAAATAAAAATAGGTTTATAAATGTAAATAAATTATACATTTGAGGCATGATATTTTTAAAATTGCGCTTATTTTTCCAAAGAAATTTCTTTTTTTCTGGGTTATTCACACGTCTTTTTTTGTTTGGATACTTTATAAATGTAAATATTTCCACAATTAACACAATTTTTTTGCACTTGAAGTGAAAAATTTGAAGTTTTCATTATTATTATTATTATTAGTATTACGCTATTATTTTACTGGTCTGGCCCACTTGAGGTCACATTGGGTTAAATGTGGAACCTGAACTACTAGCCCTGGTTTAACTGAATTCTGTTGTTACCGTACCATACCATACCAGGTAAAATGATAGAAATGATTTTTCAGATCTGTTCAAAGCCAAGTCTCTTATCTTTTTTTTTGCGACGATGTGATCTTTCTCCGTGTTTGGCTTTAGCTAAGGGGAAGAACTGAATGGGGAGATATTGATCAGCTCTGACCTGATGACACCTCAGGGCGCCCGCAGCCTTTTGATTAAATACAATTTTTTTATATTAAAACCTACATAACATTTGGCCAGTCACTTAATGAGAAAATGCTCAGCGAAGGTAGCAGATGTTATTTGATGTTGTCATTTAATTTGATTCTTGTCGGTCCAAGATGAATTCAAGGCTGCGATTATTACAGTGTGATTATTGATTGGCTTTGGGCTATCGGGGGTCCGGGGTCCGGTCGGTCCGAGGCCAGAAGCAACAAATGTGTCATTTCGAAACCGCCCAATGGTCCCATGAGGCGGAAAAGAAAAGAGGAAACGAGGGCGTGATTCTGCGTCAATTATTAAAATAACTGCTGATGTGTTAATTCATTATTGATCAGTCTTTTAGTTTGCACCATAACGGTCTCAAATAGTCTACGAATCAACGACGTGTTCATTTGTGGGAACTAAAGAGCTGCAGAAACTCGAGGACACATTTCAGTTAGCGGATCATGATGAAGCTTGATAATGTTTCAGAAGCAGATATGAATTTAATCCTGAGGGAAATTATTGCAAATCAGAGTTCTGTGCCTTCATAGGTACACTGTATGGACAAAAGCATGTGGAGACGTTGAATTCAGGTGTTTCTTTTCTAACAGGGGTCTGGGATACAAAACAATAACAACAAATGCATAATATAGTTTAATAAGATATGACTGTGTTCATCCCACCAAAGGGAAACTTCACAGTTAACAGCAGCAACATAGAACAAGCAAGTGCAGAGAAAAAGACAGGTAGTAAAACCACAAATGTGTGAAAAATGAACATTTATTATATTGTGATAAATATATCATATGCATTGCATTGGTTTGTTTGGTTTAAATTGTTATCTTTGCTTCTAAAATGCCCAAGAGATGGTTTTGACTTAATTTCTCTTAGACTTTTTAAAATCTCTTTTTTCCATGACTATGATTTTAAAAGTTCTGCCTGTAAATGTCTAAAATATTTGTCATGTTCTAACTGTAAATAATAATTTTCTACCACAACTAACCAGCTACTTTCTTCACATCTCACTGAAGAAGAAAAATTACCATGAAACGTTAAGGAAATATTGATGCTTTTATGTCAAATCAGCATGAACAGGCAGACTGATCTCATGAAATCGTGTTGTATGTCACGTCACTTATGGAATTTAGCGTGTATACGTACGCATTTTTCACCTTTCGCGTGTTATTCAGTGTCATTTGATGGCGTGTCAATTTACGCCAAGATCTCCAGGTCACATTACCCGAACCCAGTGTTTTTCAACCTTAGGGTCGCCTGAAATGTCTAGTAACTGATTAAAAAAAAAAAAAAAAACAGTTACTAATAAAATATATATTATTAATGAATCAATATATATTTCATTATAATTAAAACACACACTTTTCTTAATAAAAATCAAGTTCAAATAAAATGCAGGATATAATATCTGAGAGGGCAGATCATGATTGACCTGATCATGTGACCGTGTGCGTTACTATGCTTCAACCTGCCTGGATACAGTCGCAGACAGAAAATCGGACCGAACAGAGAGTGGAAAGATTTCTTGGCCCGCCTGGCCCCGATAAGACATCTACAAGAGAAACTGAGAAGCAGACACCAAAAAGGTGCATTATTTACATTATATAGCCTAAATGTCAGCTAAAATTAAAGTTTGTTTCCGACATAGTATAGCAAACTACTACATGATCAAAAAAAATTAATTTTAGCAAAAAAAAATATCTCCGTTTTGAATGTCTGGGGTCGCCAGAAATTTGTGATGTTAAAATGGGGTGACGAGCCAAAAAGGGTTGGAAACCACTGCCCTAACCCTCACCCTAATAACAGCGTGAACAAACAGGCAGAAAGCTTACAAAGCGTACAGATAACACACCAATTAAAAGTGGCATGTATATTAACATGTGTCATGAGATCACGTTCGAACAGGAGACATGATGTGTCCCTATATTTTTGTCCATATAGTTTATAAACATCAATATTTACTTTAAGTTTAATGGGAGATTTTTCTTCCTCAGCGAGATGTGAAGAAAGTAGATGGTACAAAATGATGATTTATAGTTGGAGCATGAAAAATATTTTAGAAATTTACAAGTAGAACATTTAAAATCATAGTCACGGATAAAAAAAAATCAAAGAAACATTTTAATAAAAACCATCTCTGAGGCATTTTGGAAGCAAACATGGCAATTTAAACCAAACTAACCAATGCAATGATATTTATCCCCATATAAAACTACATTATAACATTTGCCATTATTGTTAGAAAAGAAACACCTGAATTCAACGTGTCCACATGCTTTTGTCCACATGCTGAACCTCTGTGTGTGCGACGGTCGTCCTCGGCGGTCAGTCGGCTCCGGTGTGAAGGTCGAAGTTCGGTTTGAGGACGCGTGGTCGAGCTGCAGGAGTCCAGGTAACCAGGACAGAGCGGTGACCTTCAATCCGATACCGACTGACAGCAGCGTGATGGAGCCACAGTCATGTTGAATTATTTCTGACTCAGAGCTGCGAGAATCCTTAAAGCTACGCCGCAGCGTTTTACACCACGGGGGAAGAAATAATACAGAGGAGAGAAAGTAAAAGTGATAAACTGCTGACAGGAACTTTGAAACAAGTATCTTAAAGTAGAAAAACGTCCACTACCGACTGACGACTATTGGCTCCTGTTCAAAAACCATCAGCTTCGCTCTACATTCTGGTCTAATCGCTGCATTTGAACCTTCTAGTAAGTCTATCGGTGATCCATTTGTAAATTATTGCTTAGATAACATTTTTAATAGAAGGCTTTGATTTCTGTCTTGCCGTTC
Organism: Apogon hyalosoma; assembly: GCA_037367295.1. NCBI lineage: Eukaryota > Metazoa > Chordata > Actinopteri > Kurtiformes > Apogonidae > Apogon > Apogon hyalosoma. The sequence continues at coordinate 35,466,919 of JAPQRP010000024.1, read as the reverse complement.
ATTGACAGGACTGAGTGATGTCCAGCTCGCCTGCTGAGTCCGATTTGTGAAGCTGTTTAATAATGATTTTCATCCTAACCTCTTGACATTCACATTTTTCCAAGGTATTTTCACCAATTTGGAGTCACAGATACACAACAGAACAACGGCAAGGCTTCTACTGTCTGCAGCTGGATTTATCTGACGCGTGGCTAAAACAGAATATCCATCACATCGACGGTATTTTTGATCCTCGTCTAAAATATGTTCAATTTGACGGTGATTAGTATGTGCTTTATATTCATTTTATGTCACATCACCACGTCTTCTACATCTTGTCGACTACATCTGTAGGAATATTCAGACCTTTAGACCTAATCTTATGGGAGATCGAGGCTTTCATATACACAGGGGTGTCAAAAGTATTCCCATTCATTCCTCAGGTAGAAGTATAGATACTAGGATTTAAAAAGACTTCTATAGAAGATCAAGTATCAACTCAAGCTTTTTACTCAAGCAAAAGTGGAAAAGTACTGGTTTCAAAACTACTTAAAGTATAAAAGTAAATGTAAGGGGGCAAAAATGGCATTAGGACAAAAGCTTCGCAGGGGCCGATAGTGCACTACCCACCTCCCCAAAAAACATTTTTCTCAAGGCCATAATGACTATAATGTTATATTAATATGTTAATGTTGAAACATTTGGGATGCACTAGGCTACCTGTTTCAACTGCATATATGCCTATTGAAAATGAACACATTTTAGTCCAATGCAAATGTATTAAAGAACCATATATGTGCACTACTGAGCATTAACATGTGTTTCGTGGAGCGGAAAAGATGATGATTAGTTGAATATAAGTACTGGAATGGTGCAAAAAGTCAGGTGCTATGGATCACACTTATTTATTTATTTATTTATTTATTTGAACGATGACAAGCCGGAATGAAAACAAGCTGAAATGAAATAGGAGTAACGGGGCTATTTTTAAAATGTAAGGAGTAGAAGTAAAAAGTCGGCTGAAAAATTATTACTCCAGTAAAGTATAGATAACCAGAATTTCTACTTAAGTAATGTAACAAAGTATTTGTACTTTGTTACTTGACACCTCTGCATACACACCATTATTGAAATCAGAATACCTCATTAGCAGGAAAGAAATTATTAATACAACAAAAAGAAAAAAAATCTACTAGACTATATCCTATATTATAAAAGGAAAGTGGACTCTGTGTGTGTGTGTGTGTGTGTCTCAAGCATCACACAAAATCTGGACGGAGCTGACTGCTGCAGTTTGGCATACTTATGTATTTATGGCCAAGGAAGAGACTAGTGAAAATGGCAAGTTGATGGGACCAATATTTTGGGAGATATTAGTAATTTTAGAATGCAATAGCGTTACAACAGCCTTGCCGAGAATCATAGAATCATCACTGAAGTGCGTTACCTAGCAACAGATACACAGTAGGGTGTCAAATACCAGCTGAGAGGTTATTCAACTGAAAACGCCAGTGGAATTTACCAAGAAAGTAAAGGAATGAACTGTATCAGAGGCCAGTTTATTCCACTAATATTTATACCACATCTACAGGTCAACACGCTACTATTTTTAATATTTTAATTAAAGAAATGTACATAAATAAGTGTGCAAAAAATATTGTTGTATTAAAAAGGTTATGTGGTTATAATGAGGAATCTAAAGTATACCAGTTTACCATGTACCACCATGTAAAAACTGTGTAAAAAAAAAAAAAGAATAGTATGTTTATAAATGGGTAAAATAGAAAGAAAAAAACCTACAACATAAAGCAAACAGAATATCTAATGGTTTTATTTGGTTATTCAGAATCACATTCAGAATACTATATTAATCCGCAATATTAAAAAGTAGCAGCAAAGAAATTATTAATATAACAAATAAAGTAAATACATATGGAACAAATAAAGTAAATACATATGACTCTAAATATATATACCAAAGATGTATATTCTGCCAGTTAAATGAGCTCAAATGGGAATAAAATTGGACTTGGCACCAAAACAAAGTGAGACATCTGTCCTCAGCTGATTCATAAATGATCTTGGCTGAAATCTGGAATGATTGACACTTGTTATGATGAATAAGTGCCTGTTCTATGATGCAAAGACACAGGACGAAGCTCATTGGTCCTTCAAACAGGTGTGTTTGCTGTTAATTACGAGCTGTCCGTCAGTGAAAACTAAACTTAAAAACATGAGGGCGCCACTGTTTTTATGTAATGAGGTGAAGAAAATGAACATACCACTGAAACTTTCAAATTGTTTGGTGGTTGATAGGAGTTTGGATTTATTTTTTGCGAACAAAGGTTAGAAATACTGAGAAATGCAGTGAAATTCACCACATGGAATAATTATTGAGTAAGTTTTTGGTTTTTCTAAACTGTGGAACCTTATGGACTAAAGGAATATGATTAATCCCCAAACGGACACATATTCTGACTCGTTGAAGGTAAGAATCATACATTTTATCAGCTTTTCTTCGCACTATGTTGGTAAATGTGAATACGTTAAACTTCAGTGCTCATCATTTATATAAAATTGCCCAAACAGCAAAATTATGGAGAATCTAAGTTTTCTAATCATGTGTATCCTGCACATGTAAGTTATACGTTTATGATTTGATAAACAGTGTGGATTTATGATCAGACGTGGAGGGGGTCTCTGCAGTGGCCGAGAAATGCAAAACAAATTTACATTTCAAAAAACCCATTAACAAAGTCAAAAACAAAATTACATTTAGAAAATCCTTTTTGTTAAGAGCTCTTTTGTTAATTTGTTTCGGGATTTGTATTTGTTTTGCCACTTGTAGATTTGTCTCGGCACTTGTGTTTTAATTGTGTTTATTTTATTAAGTGTTTAATATTTTGTAAATTTGTTTCCTGAAGTGTCAATTTGTTGTCACATTTGCGATTGTGTTTTATGAAATATAAATTTGTTTTCAAAATGCAAATGGGTTTTCTAAATGCAATTTTCTATTCAGATTTGTTAATGTGGTTTTTGAAATGTAAATGTAAAAGTGTTTTGCACTTCTTGGCCACCATCACTCACTGGAGAGCCAGTGGAAGTTAAAGTTTGTTTTTTTTTTTTAACAGACAGCTACTGTAATTGTGGTCAACAAGTTAGACTAATTGTCCAAATAATGTTTTATTATATATACATAAATATTTGTTCTCATTACCTCTTGCACTACCCAGCCTGTTAGCATAGCTTAACTACATTTTAGCATAGATAGATAGATACTTTATTAATCCCGAAGGAAATTCTGCGACTTCCGTTGCACTCATACATCCATACATAGTACAAATCAGGATAGGACTGTAGTGCCATTAGAGTAAAAGTGACATAGCCACATTAAAAAGACATAACCAGAAAAATAAATAGCTAGCCTACACAATTAAAAAAACAAAAAAAAAACAAAAAAACAAAGCATACAATTAAAAACATAATAAAAACCCACGAGGTAGTCAAACCCCAAGTACCAGCCCGCAATAAGGTGCAGTCATCATCAGCATTAATGGGCTCTATGCACAGCTCCACTACTTCCTGAACTTCAGGTGTTTCCTTTATTTCCTGTCTTTCATTATTGGACACTGATTAACCCAGGTGTATCTGCTACTTCTGATTAATTAGACACACCTGGTTCAATCAGCGTGTCCACTAATGAAAAACAGGAAAGAAAGGAGCCACCTGCAGTTCTGTCGGCTAGCCAAAAGGTAGCAGTTAGCTTAAATTACTTGACCGTGCCTTTAAAACATCACTGGGTTAGCAGTGTTGCTGCTACTTTCAGTTAGTTTTAGCTTCCTTGCTGTGTGTTTCCTGCTGTTTTATGTAAAATAGCCTCTTTAAAAGGTTGCTATATGTTGTTTATATGTTTTCACGCGCTAATTTGTGTGTTTATGATGCCACTGCATACCGGATTATGTGATGTAAAACAAGTAATTAATAAAACAAAGTGATTCTACACAATTATTAGTGTTGTAGAAAAAAGGCATTGAAGTTAAGTTGCTGCTTCTATCGTCTTTGACCGAGGCAAACATGAAGGTTAAGGGTTAAGTAACTATATTATCGTCTGGGAATATTTGATCTGCTTTGTACTCCTAATACACACACACAGTAGCTAGCGTTAGCAATTAGCATTAGCACATAGAGCACAGGATGCTACTGCTGCTCTGGAAGTCCCATACCATGCATGCGTTACATACATAAAATATTAAAATTGGTGTAAATAAACATTCGAATATATCTACATCACCTTCTGAAAGCTTACATTGTATTGCATTATGGGATATTTAGGCTGGTAAAATGCCCATATCTTACATACTGTATTCTAGTACACAGTTGGGTTTTGAACATACTAGAAAATCTCATATATTATGCTAGCTTACAAATTAGCGTGTTATTGTGGAATTTTTAAGACTTTATTACAGACAAATGGACTGTTTTTGGAATCACACACTGGATGCTACATACTTAGCATTAGCTTTGATGCTTTGAATGTTTTCTGTTCTTTTCGTGGAACCTATACTGGATTGTATATGATATTTACTACCGTTGTCCATTGTGTATTTTGCTAGCTTTCTCATCATGTAAACAGTTACCTGTCTGCTGTCAGTGGATGTTTATGTTAGTTTGTAGTCTGGGTTAACATTAGCCCATTTATTTATGGCTAAACACGAAGCCAACATAAGCCTGATTATTACCTCATTTTAATCTTTCAAATTACAGCAGTTTACTTTAGTACGAACACACGTCATACTTGTTCTGTACATTAATAATTTCTTATATTGTTGTGCAGGGATGTTTTTTCGCCCACTTACATTTTCTCAGATGTATGTAATGTGTGTAAGTAGTGAAGTCCATTCTAAACTCCAGCAGAGCAGGTGGCGGTAATGCACTCATTATACAAATTGTTCCACCATTAGAAAAAAGAAGACGACTGTAATGCATTTATGATATTTCAAGCAGTTACAGAGAAATGTGACTCTTCCCTCCATACACGCAGGTATGTATTGGTCAGACTGCACATTTTTTAGGACTTTCTTGCACTATAGTGGATTACATTGGATTCAAACTTATTTTAGTTCAGGGAGCCAAATCAGTAAAATAATAACGCAATAGCTTATTATAAAATGGCACCTTCGTTTTCTTTTTAATTTAGGGCAAAAAAGTCAAATTACATTACGGAAATGTTTACAACTACAAACTCTCCTTTAAAAAAAATGTGAATAACACGAACAACCTGAAATTTCTTAAGAAAAATAAGTGTAATTTTAACAATATTATGCCTCTTTTTATCATTTACACGTGTGCATTACAACTTACAGAGCACAGTGGATCTACAAATTCACAAAACATTTAATAACAGACAGAATATGGCTAAAATTGCACTTACGTCACCTAAGACATTTCAGATTGTTCATTTGTTTCAGGTTATTCACCTTTTTAGTGAAGGGATAGTTTGTAAATGTAAACATTTTAATGCAATTTCATTTTTTTTTTTACACTAAAAGTTTGGAGTTGTTATTAAGACTATAGATTTTTAGGATTTAGTACTTTACTGGTCTGACCCATTTGAGATTGAATTGGTCTGTAGTGGGGCACCATTAGTAACTGTGGGCCACATGAAAGCTAAACGTTGTGGGTCCTCTATAAAATTCAGTATCTCGTCGATTTATATACATGGGGGTCCAGTCCATAACTAATGCTGGTGTCAAGTGAAAGTGAAACTTAACATACTTTCAATATCCAACTTCCAGCTTCTCTGCCTCTATTATACAGCGAAATGTTCACAACTTCTAACCTGTATCCACTGGACCCCCTCCACTGCTCTATGGGCCCCCCAGAAATGCTGGGCCCCATGAATTTGTCACCCCCCCCTTCCATTTTATGGCACCCCAGGGTCTGTATATGGAACCTGAACTAAAATAATTTTGACACCCTTGATTGCTTGATTGTTAATATCGTCAGTGTAAAGTCACCAAATTCACCCCACGGACCGGATTTTGATGGTTTAGAGGGCCCGTTTTGGTCCATGGGCCATATATTTGACATCTCTGCACTAAATACTTCCAAAATCAGTTTGCTGGTAGTAGGAAGTAAGCAGTTTTAACACTGCCATTTGTTACACTCTTCAAGGGAGTTAGAAATCCACCTGAAAAATCACTAGATTCAGTCAATAGCTGCTTTTTTGGGAGAAAATGTTGCTGAAAGCGTTTCAAAAGTCTATAACTCTAATGAGAATGGACCTTGCTAACCTTGTGTTCAAATACAGTCACTTCAGGCTCCAAATACATAAAGATGGAGACGGCCAAAACCCAAACAGACCTTCAAAACCACTAAAACAGCGGGTTACGCTGCAGCACCGGTGTCCGTTTGTTTTATCCGGCCTATGCTTCATTTGGAAGCTCCACGGCTCTGACAGCTCGACTCGATTACACAGCAAACCTGTACAGTCGGTGCAAACACGTAAACTGTTCACACCTGCGTTTGATTTGTTTTGATTTGTAATTTGCTTTTCTCAGCAGAATAGTTACCTTTGTGCGATCCGCCTTTGTCTAATGCTCCCTGGCAGGAGAAGCTCGGCTTATGAATAAATCAGAGCCCTCACTTTCACTGCTTTGAAGGATAGCGAATGGAATTACCATGTACTGTACCATACTGAACTGGGAGCTACTTTCATCTCTTTTGCCCCTCTCGAGCTAAAAATAGTGCAGCTGCAGCAAAGTACTGTCTATACATTCTGTAACCCTATACACAATTTCATAAATTATTCCTGTTTGGGTTGTTTTGTCCAGTCAATAATTCATATTCACCTGGCTGTGAACCAGTGTGCTCTCGTGTAAAGCTTATCACACAGAAGAAAGCCGCCTTCAGTCCACTCGCTGCCAAGGTTATTATCGTTCACAAAATGACAAACTAGAATTAAAAAAATCATTTTTGTTAAGTGAAATAAATAAAAACTATAATTAAAAGAAAAAACAATAACTAACTGAAACTGTATCGTGTGCTTACAAAACTAACTAAAACGTATAAAAAAATTGTGGATAAAATTCACTTTGTTTTTATTTTTGTCAATGTCGGATTGATATGAAATCGATTTATTTCGCTCAAGCAATTTTAGCTGGCGACACCGTACGACACTTCACGGTCCGTCACGTCTCGACCCCACTCTACCTGGAAACATGGAGACTAAAGTTGGGAGAAAACAGCAGAGTCCTGTATGGGATTTATATGAATATGACGGCGAGGAAGATAAAAGATATGAAAAAACTAAAACCAATACTAAAACTCAACTAAAATTAAGCATTTAGAAAAACAAAAGAAAAGTAATAAAAACTACCAAACCTGCTCTAAAACCTAATTAAAAGTGAATTAGACAAAAAAAAAAAAAGTCAAACTAAATTAAACTAAAATGAAAAATCCAAAACTATTATAAGGGTCAGTCCATCTCAGTTAACCCAGTGAGTTAAACCCCACCTCCTCCAATTTTGATGAAATTTGGCGTATGGGTCAATCATAGCCAGAAAAGCTGAAATTTAAAATTTTAATTCTACCGGACCAACGGTTATCGAGATACGGCAATTTAACTTTTTCTTTTTTTTTGGCGAAAAAGGCCGTGGCAGCCTAATTTTCAAATTCTTTTGTACATTTGGTTACGTTTGAGGTGGATGACCTTTTGATTTATATTTTGACCATGAAATTGACACGTCCTCTTTAACACCATTATGAAAAATATAGCCCTATGTGTCAACTACAACATATACAAAAATTTGGAAGGGTTTTATTTTTTAATACTTGAGCAAATTCGGCTAGAATATAGGCCTACCTCAAGATTCCTAGTAAATTCTGTGTATTAAGAGTGCAGAAGATGTGCATACAGAGCCTACATGTACCTTGTCCAGCTGTGGTATCAGGTCTAAACAGAAACACAGAAATTACACAGATACCTTGCTTTTTAAAATCGAACCAGTGGTTGCTGAGTTACAGCAATTAGAAAACAGGCTGCCATGGCATTTTACGCAAAAAAGTGAAAAAATGAAATTGCCATATCTCGAAAGCCGTTGGTCTGATAAAGTTTAAATTTGAAATTTTGGCTTTTCTGGCTTTTAATTATCTAAATACCAAATTTAATAAAAATGGGATGGGGTGAGGTTTAAAAATGCCATTTAATTGGGTGATCTGAGATGGACTGACCCATAACCTTGGTCACTGGTCACCCAGGATTCACTCATGTCCTTAGCAGACTTGTCAGATTATTTTCCTCTTAGATATTTTCCTGGTGTTTCTTATTATTTGTCGGGAAGCAGATGCAGCAGTCTGTGTTTGTTTGGGTGTGTTTTTGACATGTGTACTGTACAGAGTAGGACCACATTAATAAAGAAATATTCAAGGCAAACATAGTAAATAATGACTTGTATCCATTTTGCATAATTGCCAAATATGGTACAGTGAAGTTTGAGATTTACTTGGACATTTCAGTCGGCAGCTGAATTTGATACATCTGCGCTCTTTGACCGAAGGCAAAAGTGAAGGGAATGTCCTCAAACAAAGACAATCAGTGACTGGACCTCAGGTACATTTTTATCCGGTCACTGATTGGTCGACTAAACCATACCATACTGTGCATAACCTATAAACACTCTACATACTTTAGTGTAAATAAACATTATTCTAAATCTATCTGGATGCACTGTTCAGGGTGTGAATACATGTCACTTCCTGAGAGTTTTGACTGCATTGCATTATGGGATATTTAGGTTGTGTAGAGCTATATTATACGTAATTCAACGTACTGTTTGTTTCATGATAAGCTTTTGGACTTTTCTCATATAGTGTCAGATATTTTCATGTTTCTGATCGTACGCTGAGAAGCAGATGCAACAGTCTGTTTGTTTGGGTGTGTTTTTGACCTCTGTAATGTACAGTTTTATGGTAATAGCTGACTTAACTTTCAATAATTTCCCCGCGGGATTAATAAAGTATTCAGATTCTGATTAACAACACTGCTTTACCAAAATAACATTCAAGGTAAACAGCTGCCGGCTTGCAGTGAATAATTAGTTATATCCGTTTTGACAGAGGTTTGCACTAACGTCAAATAGTGCAGCTTTGAGATTTATTTGGACATTTCCGTCGGCCGCCGAGGTGTGATGGAAAGATGACTGAGGATAAATACGGCAGAGAAGATGAGCACCGAGCTTAGTTTGGTCTAAGACGTCCTGTGTTGTGCCCGCGTCACTAACACGTTAACAGTGGTGCACGTTTTCAAAACAGCCTCAGCTTCAAGTCGAGCAACACCTGCACAACGCTGATAGAAAGTCTGTAATGTGAAGCTGTCACACCGCCACTTTGCAAACTCTTAAATAGATGATACTCATACAGACGGAGTATCAGCTCATCATTAGAATGGAAATTCCAAAAAAGTGTGTTGCAGGAATAATTTCTGTCCTCCCCGGGCTCCAATAAACATGTTCAGTAAGTTGAGTGATGTGTGGATTTAGAAAAAGGGCTGAAAAAAAATAAAAAAAATAAAAACTGGCAGTTGTTTAGTCTGATAAAACCTCGACTTGCTTTAAGTGTTATTTTGGACTCTGTGTTGAATGGCTTACAGGCTTCAGAGCAGCTTTGTGCTTTAGAGCGATGTATGGATTTTACTATCTGCACTTGGAAGCTTCTCTGTGGGTATATTTTTTTATCCCTTCCATATATATATATATATATATATATATATATATATATATCCCCTCATAGTTCACCATGAGGAATGTGACTCCTATTATATGTCACGTTTCACACACATGCCTTTTTTTAACTGTTGACATCTTGATTTTTTTTGGAAGCAGAAGCTAATGGGGGCTTTGCAGTTTTTCTTTTCTGAATCTAAGAGCAGCTCACAGCCAAACATTGTTGACGTTACTTAAAGGAGTGATATCTTGCTTTTTTAAATGGAATTCTTCTTTTTCAAACATTCCCCTGTGCTCTACATAAACTGTAAATGCTCTGCTTGGGTCTGAATTCTTCAGTTCCAGTTCCATCTTCAACCCTATTTCTGAGTAATGACACCAGAAAGGTGGTTTGGAGCGCTGGCCCTTTAAATGCAAATGAGCCACTTCAGGCCCCGCCCCCTCCAGGTTGTTGGCTGTGCTGCTCTGTCCCGTTCAACCAACAACTGAACATTTTAGGTAATCGGCTCCAAGTTTGGACATATTTTCAGTTTTTACTACAACTGCTGCTTTTGATAAACAGTTATGTTGTACTCAGAGAAATGTTCATCAGAAGTCTAGACCTTATATGTGCAAATGTTGTGATATAACTAGTTACAGATGCAACAAATTAAGCAGGAATTGAAACGGGTTGTAGAAATCCATTCAGTTTTTGCTGGAATGATTATAAAGATAGCTTAACAGCACCTGGAGGGTTCAAATTCAAACTGTATGAACTATTAGGGTCCAAATACACAAATAAATGAACCAAATAAAAGTGGGTTTAGATAAATATGAGCCCTTTAATACAAATTACAAACTGACTGACTGAGAATTTAGGAAGTTTATTACTGACCATAGACACATAAACAGACTAAAAGTGTTGTGTGTTGTGCGTATTTTTTGTGTATGTCTGAGAACTTACAAAGGGATTTTGTATTGTTTGATGATATTATAGTAACTAAATGATCAGTCAGGTATAGATCAGATATTCTCAAGGAAATATCATATTTCTAGAATAATGTTGAAAAAAAATTGCAAATACTTACGAACTACTTTAATAATCTGGCCTTATTGAAGCTCAGAACCTCTTTAACTTCCTCTAAGATAGCTAGCCAACATTAGCTAGCTTAGTTCCCTGACTAAATAACTCAGTTTAACCGTTATACAGTTTTTACCTACGAAAAATGTTTAATATTAGACATGCATTATGTGTTTTCTGTGTTAACATTTTTTCTGGTGGAGGGAAGTTAACTTTCTCCTGCTCCAAACTATTGTTATTTCCAGTTTTAACCCATAAAGACCCAAACAGCCACTGGCGACTCAAACCATCCACTGATCTAAACTGTTTAATACCAGTTGACCCACTAATGCTATCAATACATGGAAATAATTGGTGTAAAATACAGTTATTCATCTTTTCATGGTCGTCAGATATAACCCATTTTGATGTTCAGAGGCTCCGTAGTTACCGTGGAAACACTGTCATCTTCTGCAACCTTGATTCACCAGTAAAACCCATGGAGTTGGATCAGTGACAGTGGATGGAGATGCTTGTTTTTAGGTTCAGTTAATGATATATTTAACTGTAAAAGTCAGTTTTTCTTAAGTTTTCTCTGTTTTTTGATATAGTAACCCTCAAATGTAATATCAGAATGATCGTTAAAGTACATGATCTGTCAATCAAACAAGCAAAAAGCCTGATTTTCACTGAAAAAATGCAAAAATACAGAGGATAATATTATAATAAATGGTGCTAAAACACTTATGATAGCTTAAATAGAAATAAAAATTAATTTGGGAACTGACACAAAAGTAGCACTGGGTCTTTATGGGTTGAAAATCCACAGATCAGATTGTCATGATCAGAGAAATTAACTATTGAGAACATTAAAATCAATTTGCACCAGGCTCTGAACACACAAAACTGCACGTTTTAAGATTTGGGGTCGATTCTGTTTTGGAGCTGCTCAAGGACCTGTAGGTTTCAGCGCTTGGCATTGGCTTCGTTTTCAGCCCTTGAGGTTTCTCCTTGGTTTGACATGAAAAAACATTCCTACCCACTACTACAAATATCCTGTTTTATTGTTGCATTCATTCACCAAGACGTGGATTTCCTATTTTCACAAAAATGTCATTGTGTTTGACAAATTGAATCTGAGAGATGCCGAACGCCGGTGACCTGCGAGGTCAAATCATCCTGGAGATCAGAGTTTGTGTTGGTTTCCAGGCAACAGTTGTGTTGCTTAATTGCCGCTCTATACGTTCAGCCTCAGTCGTGTCACACAGCTGTCTCCGGCTGCCTCTGTGTTCTCATTCTTCTGTTCTTCTTCTTCGCTTCTACAGTGCATTATCATATAAAAGTGCCAGGCCTCTTTCCCTTTGTACTCGGCTGTATTCTACATGTCTCGACGCTCTCAGCTGTGCTCATCCTCCCCCTCGGCGCCTCTTCTTATTCACAACAGATAGTATAAGTTAGTGGAAATTACTTTCCTTCTGACACCTCCATCCATCAAATCCCATCCTATCTGATGCTGACGAATAATGTGAACGCGCGTGATGTTTTATGAATCCATGTGCTTTGATTCTTGATGCATACATCTTATATTTTTAATATACATGTATTCGCCGCTGAGCCTCTGCTTCGATGGATAAGCTCGCTTCTGATCAAGTTTGACACTCGCTAAATGACCGTGATGGCTTCTGACAATCGGCTGCTTTCTTTGTGCACTCCTCATAATGGAAAACTATTAATCTAATAAGCGAGCGTATGCCGGTGTAGGTGTATGTATGTGTGGGGCGCTCATCAATGCTAAGGCAGGTGTGTGCTATTTTTACATCTGGGTTAATTCATAGACCCTTTTGTAATGCTGGCGGATGCTGTGATGTGGTAACATCACATTAGTACTGAATATAATGTCAGATTCCCACTCAGTGTAGCTCTGCCAGAAGAATGTAATAGAGAAAGAGCCCATGGGAGTTTGATGAGAGAGATTGAGACTCCCATAATGATATCTATATCTACTGTACAGCCAGCTATTTCTACAAATGGACCAGTAATATACCTTCAAACTTTGCGGACGTAATGCTTAGCTTGCAAAGAAGGCTCAATATACAATATACAAGTCAGTTTCTCCGGGCGTTTGGGAATCGGCTGCAACCAAGTCGTCAGGGAAAAAAAAATGTTGCCATTTCTGCAAATTGCGGATATGCATAATCTCAACATAATTTATCATTGAAGGATCTGACCGCTTTATTGCTTCTACTCAATGGGTAGGAAGTGGTTTGGGTGGAAAATCAAGGGCTTTGGGTCCAGACTGTGGAGTCTGAATCCTAACCCCTGGAGGTTTTTTAGGTTTCAACAATAAAACCCTCGGGTTAATGTCAGAGAAAAGATTAGGATGTAGAGTGAATCCTTTTCAGTTTAATCTTTGCTTACGTTTTCCAGACCACACCATGGGCTAATGGGTCAAACCTTTACACATGTAATGTTAAATCATGGTGTCAGTATATATGAAGCAGCACAGTTGTACATGCACGCTGTGGTTTTTCCACATACATCTTATTGTGTCACAGTGTGGAGCCAAGCCTCATTGACTGTAGTTCAACCTGTCCCTTCTCCGTATAACCACGCCTTAAAAATAATGACTAAAAAAAAACCCAAGTGATGGCACCACTGTCACATACTGAAGCAATATCATCTGCTCAGTTTGGATCATTTTATAAAATTCTCAAACCTGAAACTGGTTTTTAAATGTTTACAGAACTTAGCACCAGAGGTTTTATGCTAATTTATCAAGAGACAAATAATGGCAGGAACAGCAGCCAATAGTAATTGTAAAATCGCACATTGAAAGGCTTCCATGGGACAGTCAACTTTACCTATAAAAGGCTCTCAAATGTGGAACACACCGGCCAACAGAAATAAAATTTACACAAGATATAAAAACTTTTAATAAAAGCATCTAAATCAGAGATGCAAGCATTTAAAAAAATATATATATTTACAAAAAACAACACAAAACACCCCTCACCTTCTGCACAAAAATGAATTTACAGCAACACAGTCCTGACAACAATAAATTAATATGCTACAAATTAGTAATCGTATATCAACTAAAAGAAAAAAATGTATACAATGGAGAAAACAGTAAACAATCACTCGCATCAGTCGCCTCATTGCAGAAATTTTAACACAGCGTCCCATATCTGGTCAAACACTTTGCCTCTATCATCATTATAATACCTTTGTCTTTCCAGATGCAGTGTTTTCCAGTTCCTCCAACCAAAGATCCTTCTTCCATGCTCTCAGGATCAACTTTTTACATGCGAGCATTTTTAATGATTCTGATTTTACTCCAATTTTATGTAACTTTGATGTAAATATTTAACATATGCGATTGTACACACAAATCAAAAACTGGAAATAAGCAAATGGCCCAAACGTCGGGTTTCATTTTGACATTTTTGATATTTGATTTGGTTTGACCCGGAAGTTACTGACTTCTTCGTGTGTTATGTGAAGTGGCTTCTGCTTAGATTGGTTACCACGGATGTACTCTATTAGACAAAACAACAATACTGGGACGATCCTGCCGATTTTTTAGTTGTCATGTCGTCCTCCTTGAGAGTAACATGTTTGCTGCCTCTGAATAACACAAAATTCTCCGTTATCGCAGAATACATTAGGCAGAATACTAGCAAACCCACGATTGTCCAGCTCAACACACGAAGAAGTCAGTACGTTTCGGGTCAAACCAAATCGGATATCAAAAATGTCAACACGAAACCCAACATTTGGTCCATTTGCTTATTTCCAATTTGTGTGTGCAATCGAAAGAATGAAAAACAACACATTTTTTTACTTTTGATTTGTACACGAATAATGAAATAACGAGTCATTTCTTCGTTTTTTCTCAATTGAGTGTGAAAAGAACGAATGATACGCGGATTGACATGGTTGATACAGCCTCATCTTTTCACTTAAACTCCCCAAATCAGTGGTAAAAGCACTTAACTCAGGTTTCTAGAAATTTAATTTTGGTTCCCTAATGTGAAGGTCACACGTATCTGTGATTAGCAGAAATGTCAACGTGTCATTTTGGCGACGGGGTTGTCAGCTGACTCTACGAGCGTACATGCAACACTGGAAAAATGAATGAACGCAGCGAGCAGTGAGTTTCCTTCCTATTAAGCAGAATTTCCAACTCCCCTCTCTTGTAATCTACAGAGTCGCATAAATGGTGAACCTTGGCAGCCTGCAGCATGATTAATGCACTGCACACTAAATGGATTTGCAATGAACCGGTCGTGTGATGAGCTGCTTACACTCGCAATAAACTGGTAGCGGTACAGAAGTGTGGCTCTTCCTGCTCTTTTAGGTGAGAATTAGCATGGCAAATGGCCACGGCCGGCTCATTCATGTGCGTACCCGTGACCGGAGTGAGTCATCCATCTCAGATGGGCTTCGGCTTTTTCTCGCGGCCCATTTTTAGAACCGTGGCTCAGGTCAGCGCGAGATCCTCAATCTTTGGGAGCAGGTGGCCCGGTCAAAAGGCCTGTTTGTTGGGTGTCTGTCCCAGTAGCCCGGCTCTGTTGATTCTGCCTCCCGTGGTCCTGTCAGTCATCAGGACCCCGTGACCCCAGCCATTTTCCCCTGACTTACCCAGATGATAGCCCCCCCCATCCCCCAACACCACCAACACCACCAACCCAAAGCCCATCTCTCAGCACAGCTCCTCAAGACATCATATTTCCAGAACAACCCCGTATCCTTTCACAGTGAAAAATAGCTCCTGACATCCATGATTATTCTAAACCTTTAAACTGTCTTTTCCTATTACACTTACTCAGTTGTGATAGATTAAGCTTTATCTTCACGGCCACATTGCGCCTCTTTTTCTTTTTTTTTCTTCTTTTTTTTTCCAGATTGTTTGTGTTTGTGACTTTCCAGAATAGCCTCTCATGGCAGGAATTCATCAATACGCTTTGTCCTAATATCAGGGCAACATAAGAAAAAAAAAAAAAAAAAAAAAAACCTGGAAGATATAATGGATGAAGACTGAGGCCATTCTTCAACCCTGCACTGATTGTGCATTGAGATTTCATTACCCACAGAAATGTTCTTATAGTTTTGTCTCAGAGCAAAATTGTGTTAAAGTGAAAATAGCCATTTCCCTTTAATAGAAAACATGTCCTGAAGATAGTACTGTGTATACTGTGCTGACAAACCTTTATCAACACATATAGATTGTTAGGTGGCTGTACAATAACTGGACCTTGGCTGCAGCAATTTGTGTGAAATTTAAACCTCAAGTGAATGAGCGCTGCAAATGGGAAAATATTTCTAAGAGAAATACTCTTCTCTGGATTCGACCGACCTGTGCGGCCGTGATTAGATTAGATGGGGGTTTCTTGTCAGGTGCTTTTGTTGTGTGTGTGGGGGGGGGTTGTGTTGACGATGAGTGAAGCTACTGCCCTGTGTGCTGGAGGATGGATGGCCTCGGAGTACAAGGTCCAGGAGCAATGTGCCCACTGTGCCGTTAGGGGATAGGGAGGAGATGATTCATTTTCAGCATCACTTCACCCAGGATGATCTCATTACTTTCCGTGAGTGGACAGTCTCAGCGAGGAGAACTCTGCAGGTCTGCAGAACCTCCACCCTGAGAGGCGTGTCGTATGAGGCATTACATGCTCCTCTGCTGTTTGTGTATTGATTATAAGATAAAATGGAAAGCTAGGGGGAGCGAAAATGTATTCAAAGTGTGCTTTCAGGGATTTTAAGCCAGGAAATGAAAAACTGTGGGCTTAAATAGCACAGATGGGCCGGTGTGAAAATGGTCAAATTAGTTTGATACTGAGGCAAAACCTATAAAGGACTGGTTTACTGAACTTTAACACCTGGTGTCGCGTGTAATTCAGCTGACGTGGAAAATAATGAAACGACCGCAACCTGTGAACGACAGTCAACTTGCTGGCGCTAAAAGACGCTACTGTCGTAAATTACAGGTCGGTTTTAAACGCTTTCATCGGCTTCAAATCAGTGTTTCCATATTGGGGTAGTTTTAGTTTAGAATGAAAGCAATGCCCTGTTCGTACTAATATTAATAGGGATATTTTTCTGACAACAGGATGTCCACGGATGCTTAAAATGATCTCAAAAAAGTCTTGTCAACTTGGTGGTGCTACTTGATGCTAATGTTGTAAATGACAGGACAGTTTTAACCTCTTTTGTCAGGTTCTAAGCAATGTTTCTATATTGGTGTGGTTTTAGTTTAGTATGAGAGTAACGTTCACACTAATATTAACGGGGATATTTTTCTGAAAACGGGCTGTCCGCAGATCCTTAAAAAAGTCTGATTATTTTAAATTATGGCTTAATCACAGGATAGGATGGAAAAATAGGGTGAACGAAAATGTATTCAAGGTGTGCTGTCAGGGATTTTAAGAATGAAAATGGAAACTGTGGGCTTAAATAGCAGAGACGGGCCGGTGTGAAAATGGTCAAATCAGTTTGATACAGAGGAAAAATCTATAAAGGACTGGTTTACTGAGCTTTTATAGTAGGTGTCGCATGTAACTCAGCTGATGTGGAACATAATGAAACGACCAGAACCTGTGAACGATATTCAGCTTGGTGGTGCTAATGGATGCTAATGTTGTAAATGACAGGACAGTTTTTTTTTTTTTTTTACATTGTTATTTATAATTTTTCCATATTAACAACATTGACATCATTAAAGCATTTCTTACAAAACCTGTGAACTTGCCCCCCCACCCCATCCAGGTGGCATCCCACAAATACATCCACATAAACACACACGTATCAAATGGGCAAACAGAACACCAAAAAGAAGAAAATAAATATACACAACAAAAAAAAGATGAATCTGTGTTGATCATTCTGGTCATAACACCAACATTCTGGACCTCTAGCATAAGAAAAAAGTCCCAGCAGTCAGAGTATGGACATTAAGAAGACTAAGACAGCAGTCAAATAGAAAGAAAGAAAGAAAGAAAGAAAGAAAGAAAGAAAGAAAGAAAGAAAGAAAGAAAGAAAGAAAGAAAGAAAGATTAATTAAAGGTGGGGTGCAAGATGTTTTCCTGGAGCATCTTTTACTATATTGCTTAAAATCCTCTTCACTCCCTGATTACAACCAATTAATTAAATGCTCTAACATAAAAATAAAAAAATGTAGTCACAAGTGGAACGGACAGGACTGAAAAAAACACCATCCAATCTGTTTAAGCGCCCAATCGAAATGATTGAACGGTGATATGTCTATCAAACCGAACTCTCATTTGTCCCTCCCCCCTCTGCGCGTACCCCTCTTCGTGCGTGCGTTCTCAGAGGCTTGGAGCTCTAGTACAGGAAACGAAGCCAGAGCTTGGTTAGCTATATTAGCAATATTAGGATGTAAAGTTCACCGGACAACTGTTACGTCACGAACATAAATCAGAAGGGACCCGGGGTCGGAGCCGGGCAGTTGTTGCTGTGCAGCACTCGTGAACCCTCGGGAACAAGCATTGCGCGTGCCAGTATTCTGGAGGCGTGGCTTCGGGGGGATGTTTGAAGAAAGGGGTTTGGACTTTTGAATTGTGTATTTTCAAAATGTAGCTGTTTTTCTAAGATCTCGTACCCCACCTTTACGTAAAAACAATGAGTCAGGTAAAAGGCAGGCTCTTGATATGACTTACGACATGTGACCAGGTTCTGTCGTATTTATCCTCTGACCCGTGTAGACAGGACAGGTTTAACCTCTTTCATCAGCTTCAAATCAATTTCCATATTGGTGTGGTTTTAGTTTAGTATGAGAGTAATGTTCACGCTTGTATTAACAGGGATATTTTTCTGAAAACGGGCTGTCTGCGGACCCTTAAAAAAGTCTGATTATTTTAAATTATGGCTTAATTATAGGATAGAATGGAAAGATAGGGTGAGCGAAAATGTATTCAAGGTGTGCTCTCAGGGATTTTAAGCGAGGAAATGAAAAACTGTGGGCTTAAATAGCAGAGATGGGCCGTGTGAAAATGGTCCAATCAATTTGATAGAGGCAAAATCTATAAAGGACTGGTTTACAGAGCTTTAACACGAGGTGTTGCATGTAACGCAACTGACATGGAAAATAATGAAACAACCAGAACCTGTGAACAACAGTCAACTTTGTGGTGCTAATAGATGCTAATGTTGTAAATGACAGGACAGTTTTAACCTATTTCATCAGCTTCAAAGCAATGTTTCTAGAGAGGAGATGTTCACAAATGAGTCAAGTCCTTTGAACGGCACTGAGACGGAACTATACAAACCAGAAAAATACAGACAAAAACGAAAAAAAAAGGCAAAATTTTACAAAAACACAGCAAAACACACGAGTAGAACACTCTAAAACAGCACTATAATAATAACGGATTAGATTTATATAGCGCCTTTGTATTAACGCATACTCAAAGCACGTACAATGGATCCATTATTCATTCACTCACACATTCTCACTCTGGTGGTGGTTAACTACATATGTATCCACAGCTACCCTGGGGCAGGCTGACGGAGCCGTGGCTGCCGATTCACGCTTCAGGCCCCTCCCACCACCACCGACCATTCATACACCAGCGTGGGTAGCAGCACTGGAAGCAAGGAGGGTGAAGTGTCTTGAACCGCCAACCCTTCAGTTAATGGACGACCTGCTCTACCCCCGGAGCCACGGCCGCCCCAAATCCACTATCACTAATATATACAAATATTTACAAGAATATGTCGCTAAAACCTCTCTAACAGTAATTAAAAACTGTCCTCCTCTCTCTCACCGACTGCACTCTGCTGCTCTCGGCTCCACCCACTTCCACCCCTGCCCCTCCATCAACACAGGCCTCTATCCTAATGTGTTCCACAGCAACAGAAAGAACCCAATCTCAGCTTTCAGATGCCAGTTTAATTTTGTCTGTAAAGGGTTAAGACGATTACATTCTCTTTCGCCGCTCTGAGTGAAAGCGAAATGTTCCACCAAACTCACAGTTTTAATTTCGTCTTTGTTTACTGCTTTTCACTCTTAACGTGATGCTGTGGAAAATAAAAGGACGAGGTAAAACTGGCCCTCATCCTTCATGTCAGAGGAAGCATCGCCCTGCCTCATGTTTTTTCCACCTCACATCTCCACGGCGAGTGTCCGTACACGTTCAGTCCATTTTAGCAGCGTTGTGTTAAAGCCACATTCGTTCACATGCGACGTCTAAGTAATCCAAAGTATTCCGCAGATGTTCCTTATGTTGACTGATCTAAACATTACAAATTACATTAACGGGCATTTAATGTCCAATCTGTGGTGGAATGCATTTGAATACATTTACATATTAACCATTTGATGCATGAATTATGAGAACCTTAGTCAAGATTTTTTTTTTCCTCTTCAGGCATGAAAAAAAAAAGTGTTCAAAGTGTTTTTAATTAACCTTTTATTTTTTTAACGACGTTAAAAAAATGTCCACTCAACTGTGTCACGGCTGATCTCAGGAATGAGAACCCAAATGCAGAACCCAGAGACAGAATACAAGTTGACGAAAAACGGTTTATTTAAGAATTCGCAAAAAGGCGACTCGACGACGGGCGTTTGAGGACACCTAATCCGGTGTCGCAGGTGAGGATCAGGCGTAGGGTCGAAAACCAGAAAGACGGGCTCAAACAGAGGCTCCGGGCAGAGTTGAGTTAGGAGGCAGGCTTGGGTCGTACACAGAGTAACAGGGAGACAGGCTGAAGCACATGTGAGGGAACAGGCAAAAGAACAGAGGCTTGGGTCAAAACGAAGAGGCGGAGGGATCAGGCGAGGCCGGTAGGTATCTCACGATGGAAGAATACGAACCGGCAAACTAAACGTTCTTGTAATTTACTGGCGGTTGGCAAATCAGCTTAATGGTGCGTTACCGCCACCAACTGGGCTGGAGTGTGGATCAGAAGCTTTGCCTTGAGAAGATAGGGAAAAAAAAAAAAACAAAAACAAAATCCTTCCTATAATTTCAAAATCCCTTAAGAAATTTTATGTCCATATGTGTTTCCAATCTGCTCCCCTAGAATACCCTGCAAAGAAAAGTCAGCTTGTTTTATTCTCTAAAGTGATGTAAACAGTTCCTTCCGTTGCTCTGTATATGCCTTACACTCCAGTATTATATGTTTAACAGTTTCAACCTCATTGCACTCGTTGGATGTTTTCCTATCCTGTATGTCCTATCCTAAGTCCAGTAATGACGTTTACATTTTGCCTATTCCATCCTCCAATTCTGGCTTTTCCTACCTGTTTATTTATGTTCTAAAGATGTCCACCCGTGTCACTCTTATCCCAAAATTTGACAAACTAAACGAGAAAGCACGCGGTGTATATATATATATATATATATATATATATATATACACACACACACACTGGGAGAGGGAGACAATGAGACACAAGTGAAACACATTAGGGTGGGGAACAGGAAAGGAGGGAACAGGGAGTAAAGACACCAGATATGGCACAGGAGGGGGTGTGACAAAATAAAACAGGAAATGACGAGACAACGCAAAAAGACACGACTGCCTGGGAGCAGATGTGACACCATGTGTTTAAGTTTTGAAGCAAAGAAACATGTATTTAAAACGCGATAACATATAAGTGATATACTGTGTGAAAACGATGAAATAAAAACATTTTTAATGAAACTAATCATTGATGTTTCCCTCACATTTTATCATATTCTAATACTAGTTATTACTCACTTCATGGAGATAATATACAAAAAAAGAAGAAAAAAGAGAAAGGTTTTGTTGCACACATGTATCGTATAAACTGTCTTGTTAGTTCTATTGAAATTTTTAGCTCAACACTTTTTCTATGTCTGGTTTGCAATTGTATTATTAGCCTATATATCTTATTTATTCTTCTTGCTCTTTGTTTTGTTTTATATCTTATTCTTGCTCGAGGAAAGTTAGAGGATTTTTAGAATGTAAGCTTCGTTTTATGTATTTGGCTGAAGCCGTTCAGTCTGAGCAGACTTTTCTATATCTGTCATGTTTAACCGTTTTCTTCCAGTATATTAGTACATTTTAATCTAGTGATGTTTGTTATGTTGGTCGTTTGTCCAGAACAACAGATGGAAATTAGCTTCTCTGCTAAATCTGGCGCATGCATTTTGTTCTTTGTAACTGATGCCAATACACGCTGTCCCGTAACTAAATAAATTAATACTAAAAAATATGAAGAAAACTGTTAATTACAGTCTAACACAGTGGTTCCCAACCTTTTTTGTGTCCTGACCCCATTTTAACATCACAAATTTCTGGCGACCCCAGACATTCAAAACGGAGACTTTGTTTTTTTTTTTTTTGCTAAAATTAATTTGATTTTGATCATGTAATAGTTTCCTATACTATGTTGTAAATAAAGGTTAATTTTAGACACATTCAGTCTATATAATGTATATTATTATGGATGGAGGCAGAAAAGCCAGGTGTAGATTACTGCACAAAGGGAGAATTGGATTTTCCTTGGTCAGGATATGTACA
>JAPQRP010000024.1:35426184-35444571 GCA_037367295.1 Apogon hyalosoma | reverse complement strand
GTGCTTCAGTTTGAACATTTGACAGATAAACAGTACCACAGTGCTTCAGTTTCAGCTTCACAGTTTGTCATGTTTTTTATGGATTGTGATTGTTTCTCTCAACTCACCATATATATTTTTTATTAGTAAGTTGTTGTTTTTTTTTTTTTTATCAATTACTAGAAATTCCCGGCGACCCCACGTGGGGTCCCAACCCCAAGGTTGAAAAACACTGGTCTAATAGCAACTAAAAACTGATTGACACTCAAACATGTTCGTGCAGATCAGGTTTATCAAGAACAGCAAAGTTACAGTAATGGTATGAATTGCAGTTTATGGGATGGTGCTGTGTTGGCTGATATGGAACTAAAACGACAAAACCCAGGAATATACAAGAGAACAGCTGTAGAGTAACTGTCTGCTGTAGTGAACGGGAGTCATATATAATTCTTCGTGTATAATACAGCATTCTCATGCAAGAGTCGGAGAGAAACGGGCTTAACATTTACTCATCTTAAGAGTTCAACCAGATAACGTACAGAACGCTCTTATTTAACCACAAATAATAATTACCCGCGTATCTGGAGGTGCCTGTCAGCTCTCAAGGCTTTGAACCCATAGAACGGAGCTTATCATACCTCCAATAGAGCTAATTAAAGTCAACCACAACTTAATATCTGTGTCACAGCGGAGCGCCTCATGTTTCACCAGCATCTCACTCCGGCATGTTAAACGCAAACAGAAAGATGACACAGATGTTAATGGAGCACTTTAATGATCACACCTACAACTGCAGCGGAGATGGAATTCATAGCGAGGAGGGAGAAAACGCCTGTTGTCTTCACAGGACTAATTGGGAGGTTGTATATTGTCAGTGTCTGAATTATGGGTGAAAGAACTGTAGAGGAATGCAGGTTTATGCTCGGTTTTATCACCCAAAACACCCATTTGACTTTTTTAGCAATGAAAATTATCACCCATTTATGTTCATCTGTAACATATTATTATTATTATTATTATTATCTCATTGGCTGATGAAAGGCCATGAGATGTTGTGAAGGCATTGCGTCTTTGTTGTCGTCGTCTTCTTTGTTGTTATTGTAGTCTTCGTCGAATTCATTGCCGTCTTTTGTCATTGTTGTCTTCATTGTCATTGTCCTCTTCGTCGATGTCTTTGTCATAGTCATCCTCGTCGTCTTTGCCGCTTCATCGCTGTCCTCATCGTCATCATCGCTGTTTCCATCGTCTTCGTCCTCGTTGTTATTGTCGTCGTCTTTGTCAACTGCGACTTCATCGTCATTGTCGGCTTGGTTGTCATTGTCATCTTCGTCGATGTCTTTGTCATCGTCATCCTTGTCGTCATTGTCGCTCCATCGCTGTCCTCGTCTTCATCATCGTTGTCTTCATCGTCAGTGTCTTCGTACTCATTGTTATTGTTGTCTTTGTCGACTTCGTTGTTGTCTTTGTCATCATTGTTGTCTTCGTTGTCGCTGTCATCTTTCTCTTGGTGGAAGTCGCATCTTAATTCATGATTTTCTCTTATTAAATGTTCAATTTCCAACATTTGCTCATTCTTCTGTGCTTGTGTGAAGTTGAATTGGAGTGTTTGTGCTGGGAGTCAGTCATTTGGTGATGTTACCAACTTCATTTCTGTGCTGGAGACCACCTGTTGTGTTCACTCAGCTCAGTTTTGGCACCAGCATATCACATTTCCACAGAAGATGTACTGCAATTTCCGCGTGGCTGATTACCATAGCAACACAGTGCGACTGAAGGAAGATGGTAAAATGACAAAATTTCACTACATGTAAAAGTTCTGATCTATGAAGAAATTAGCCTGCTGTAATTACCTCCAATATGTAGCAGAGCAGAAGAATAAAGCACTTTTTATATCACTTTTGGACAATTTATTGATGATGCCAGTTGCCACTGATGTGATGTGAGAGTGAGGGGAATATTTTCCTGATTGTTAATACAAACTGATCATTAACCCCCCCATCACCTGTGTTTATGTCATTAAAAATAAACTGAGCAGAAACATAAATGGATGCTTCTATGAAACTGGTCCTAAAAACAGGACATGGAGCTAAAAATTCAAACCAGATGTAGACTAATGTTATGAAGCAAGTTCGGAAGCACTTTGGGACTATTTTAAAATTAATATTTACTGAGATAAAAGAGAAACTAATTTTCAGATAGAACGCATTTTTCTATAATTTTTCTGTTATTTTTATACAAAAATCCACATGTAACACGGTAAAAAGGACACGAAAATTACAGGCTACTGTTTTTTTTAATATCTTTTTATTCTCTCACAGGTACATTTTGGGAATCAAACTAATTATGCGGGGCAGATGTTTCACAAAAAATGACCGCTTTTGCAAAATCACTCACGATTTATTCAAGTTTAAACGGGCAGGTTCCGCATGTAACGCCAGTGGACACGATGGGTTACACACAAAACCTGGAATGAGACTGAGATTCATGAAAAACCCACATGTCTGGATTAGAAAAACCACTAGGATCAACACATTTAACACAGTGTCTTTATTTATAGCGCTATATAAGACCATTAACAGCCATGTTTTCAAAATAAAATGCACTGACACCTACGTAGCTTTTCCTGTCCCAATTTTGGTCCTATTTTTGGCCCCGATATTTTATTAAAGATGCATTAATTTTTGGATGGCTCAGAGCAAGAGTATACTTTTTTTTGCATTTATCTGAGATTATCATTAGGTACATCCTGAGAGGAAATATGTCTACATTTCTCTTTTATTATTGGATACCAGATACCAAAATAAACCCATAGAAGCACCCAAATCAAAATTATGAAATCTACCTGAAATGATAGGAATCACCTTTACTGGTATGCTTTGAATACACAGTTTGGCCAAAATCCAGTTGACAAACAATACCGGGTTTGGTTTGGCTGCATCTTGGCACTTTTTTTTTTTTTTTTTTTTTTTTTTTTTTTTTGAAATGGAGAAGTACTTTTATTGTGGAAGAAAATAAAAGTCTGTGTAAATGTCGACCGAATCTTACGCTACCGCCGACTTAAAACAGTGTTTCATGATGTTGACCATCTTACTGTTTTGTGGTCGTCTTGGACTTGAACTCTTAACCACAACGGTGAGGAAACAAAGCTGCAACCAGACAAATTAAACTTCTAGTGAGGCTGAAAAATGGAGATTAGATATTAATTATTAAAACACTATATCTAAAGCAGCCTCGGTTTCAAGCCAAAGCAAAAAAAAAACAACAAAAAAACCAGAACTGAGACAAAGTAACCTTAATACATTTCTGTACTATATTTGTTTAACTTGTAAAGGTTCAGTGTGTGATATTTAATGGCATCTATTATTGAAACTTCAGATTGTCCGTCTTCTCTATGGTGGCCAAACAAAGTCCAGACCCACTTGTTTTATTGTTCCAGGGAAATTTAATCTGAAAGATGACGATGAAAGTTCTGAGTGACTGGATAAATACTGTGGACCCGCTCAACCCTGTAAATAATAAAAAATAACAACTAAACACTGATAAAAACACCATGATGAATATGTTTCCTATAAATCCTACACACTGAACTTTTATGCATCTATTTGTGCTCGTCTGCTAATTTATTTAACCTGCTTCAAACAAAAACATCTCCCTTCAGTGTAACTGTGGGCGCGGTGAGTAAAGAACCTTTGTTTAGTTCGCTGTTGTATCGCTAACGTATTCTCCACCTAAACTTGTGTTTCAGCCTTAATACACCAGTTTCCATGTGCAGCGGATGCCTGTTTTGGCTCTGAGCAGCTGACATCTGTGTGGACAACACACTCCAGACACTAATGCATATTTATTGTCTCGGACATATGGCGTGGTGATTTGTTTTATCTCTGCAGCCGGGTGTAAATTCAGACAAAATGGGCGGATCTAAGCGGTGAGGAGGATGTGAACTGGCAGAGATGGTTTCAGCTGATGTTACAGTAGAGGGCGGTGTCAGTGTTGAAGTTTGCATGTTCGTCACTAATGTAGAGTCATGGGTGCTTCTATGAAACTGGTACCAGATGTAGACTAGTGTTATGAAGCAAGTTTGGAAGCACTTTGAGTCTGTTTTAAAAAAAGAAATCCTTACTGAGATAAAAGAGAAACTGTTTTTCAGATAAAACACATTTTTCTGTGATTTTTCCACTATTTCCATGCAAAAATCCGCATGTGACACGGTAAAAAGGGCACGAAAATTACAATGAACATCTTTTCATTCTCTCACAGGTACATTTTGGGAATTGAACTAATTACGCAAGGCAGAGTGTTTCACAAAAATGGCCGCTGTTGCAAAATCACTCACAGTTTGAGTTTAAATGGGCAGGTTCCGCATGTAACGCAAGTGGACGCGATGTGTTACACACAAAACCTAGAATGAGACTGAGATTCATGAAAAACTTACATGTCTGGATTTAAAAAAAAAACAACAAAACACTAGGATTGTCAAATTTAACACAGTGTCTTTATTTATAGCGCTATATAAGACCATTTACAGCCATGTTTTCCAGATTAGATGAACTGACACCTAGGTAGCATTTCCGGTCCCAGTTTTGGTCCTATTTTTGGCCCCAATATTCCATTAAAAATTCTTTAATTTTGGGATGGCTCAGAGCAAGAGGATCATTTTTTGCATTTATCTGAGGTCATCATTAGGTACATTCTGGGGGAAATATGTCTAAATTTCTCTTTTGTTATTGGGTCTATAGAGCTGGCAAAGTGCCAAGTACCAAAATAAACCCAGTTCAATAGAAGCGCCTTTGTATAAAAAAAAAGCCCAAACATACACACATTTTCTTTATTTTGACATGTATAGTTAGGGCAATTATACAAAGTTGGATGTTAACCTGCATCACCATTATGTATCAAAAAAGGATTTTACATTTTCAGAAAAGAAAAAATAAATACTTGCTTTGCAAAATGCAGAGTTCACCGTTTATCCTGGATGTGGTACAGTTCCCTTTACAGCAATATTAATAGGTAGCATTATATGCCAAAAGGAATTTGAGAGGAGTCTAAGGGTGAATTGGGATGAAAAGTGACCTTGTAGTTTAGAGCAGCCAGATGGTTATGTGAAATGAACACACGGGGTCGGAACAGTTTAGACCTTGGCCACATGGTACAGGGGTAGATCCTCCAACACACGACTTGTGTATGAAAAGACTATTTTTGCACAAAACATGGTCATGCATTCATAATTTTTTTCCCATCAAATATTTCAGCAGTGATGTATCAAAGACGGAACGACCATCGATAATGAAAATGAAAACTGCAGTGATTTTAAAAGTGAAAGCCAATGTCATTCTGAGATTCACAGATTGATTAAAATCGGCCTTAGTTTTAATTTGTTTTGTGTTGCATGCGGTGTACTTCACACGGAGTAATACGAGCGGAGGCAGAAAGTCTCCGTCAGCTCTTGTTTGCAGGTTGGCTCACTTCAGCGGCTGAAGGATGTTGACTTTGTCAAGGTTGACCTTAATGCATACATGGCTTGATAGGAATGACATACTCTCTGCTGACATTGCCTCTGATGTCTTTAAAGTGACATGAACTGGAATTGAGACTCGGCAGACTGTGTGCAGTTCTGTTCGGGTTGGGCTGCACGTTTAAAGGAGCATTTCCAAGCTGGCAGCGTTCACAGATGACTGGTTACCCACTGGTGACATCAAAGTGGGAGTCTGTGTGTTCTCCATGCATCTGCGTGGGTCCCCTTCAGGTAGTCCGGCTTCGTCCAAACATCCAAAGACCTGTACTTTAATAGGTTAATTGGTCAATGTCCAATAGGCTCCAGCACCTCCACAACCCTCTCAAGGACAATGTGGTTTAGAAATGGAATAAATCTGAGTGACAGGAAACCGATATGGTGACAATAAATAAAGGGATACTCTGAGCTACAAACAATAATGGAAAATGTTATAATATAGTTTTATATTGGGATAAATATCATTGCATTGGTTAGTTTGGGTTAAATTGTTATCTTTGCTTCCAAAATGCCTCAGAAATTATTTTTTGTACATGATTTTTTTCCCCTTTTTTATCCATGACTATGATTTTAAATGTTCAACCTCTACATGTGTAAAAATATTTTTCATGCTCTGACTGTAAATAATATTTTTCTAACACAACTAACCATCTACTTTCTTCACATCTCACTGAGGAAGAAAAATCTCCCATTAAACTTTTGGAAATATTGATGTTTTATGTCAAATCGGCATGAACAGGACATTTTACAGCTGTAGACATGATATTTTTCGACTATGTAGTTTATTACTGCATTTTCCTAACATGTGCCATGCTCATGGAATAATCTTAAAAAAAAAAACTCTTAAACTACAAACATTCATCTCTGTTAATGATTTTAAAAGTATCATGGAGAATGTTGTGAATGAGGAATGTCAATGTTTTTCTTGAGAGGCCGTTATGATTGAAAAATAGTTGTTCTGTTTTATTATTTATTGTGTATCATGTATGTGTTTTATATAGCTTTGACTTTGTATGGCTGGTACCTTGGCCAGGTCTCCCTTGCAAAACATGGGACTTCCTGGTTAAATAAAGGTAAAGTAAAATAAACATCAATATTTCCTTAAAGTTTAATGGGAGATTTTTTTCCTCCTAAGTGATATATATGAAGAAAGTAGATGGTTAGTTGTTGTATTAGTTATAGTCAGAGCACAAACAATATTATAGAAATGTAGAGGTAGAACATTTAAAATAAAAGTCATGGATAAAAACGAAAAATCAATGTTGAGCGAAATTATGTAAAAAAAAGACATCTCTGAATCATTTTGGAAACAAAGATAACAATTTAAACCAAACTAATCAATGCAATGATATTTATCCCAAAATAAAACTATATTATTACATTTGTCATTATAATTGTTTCGTACTCCAGACCCGTTAGCAAAGAAACACCTGAATTCAACGTGTCCACATCGTGTAGTTGTTAACATGCAGCAGATTCCTCTAAACCATCTCACTTACAAAGAAAAATCTCCCATTAAACTTTGAGGAAATAGGAGCTGTAGCCATGACGTGTCCCAATATTTTTGTCCTCATGCTTTATAAAATCAATATTCGCTTCAAGGTTAGTGGGAGACTTTTCTTACACCTGAATTCAACGCGTCCCAATACTTTTGTCCGTATGGTGTATTTCTAAAGGTTGTTTCACACCGAACCACAAAAATTCACAAAGATATACTTCCGCATCCTTGTGAGAAATGTCTTCAGTGAAAATACATTTGAACAGTCCTTTATTTCCACATATTCCACACCTATAGAAACACTTGATCAATGGAATCCTTTCTTCCAGCTGATGTTATTGCGCCCAGCTCTTCAACAATAGTGCACATACCAGCTGGAACACACTGACTATCACCAGGCCTCATGAAAAGGCCCTTGTGTGCCATTATGTGCCTTTGGCCTCGAGCCGAGCATCTTCAGGACATAACATTGCTCGAGCGCCACAAAGCCAACACTCACATCATGATGAGAATTGCACAGTTTAAACAAATGAAGCCAGGATACTTATCTACTGTCTGAGCCAAACCGCCCAGGAAACGCTCACCTGACGCCCATTATCTGTCGTCGCTCGGAGTTGATTGGTTTGCGTGAGCTGCGGCGGTGGGCGAGTATCCCCAACAGGACGGGAAACTATTCCAATCAATCTGGAAATATTGCCCAAGGAGACTTTTTTGATGAAAATGGGAAATGGTTTGAATGGTTGACATGTGGAGAAATCATTTCTCATCACAGCTTTAAATCTGTTTCCTGCTTCATCAGTTAAACGCCTTTTATTTTCCTCCTTGAAACAAAGAATTATATTTGCAGATTAACCTTAGCTTTTCTGGTTGCATTCCGCATTTATTACCCCGCCCCCTGAAGGGGAGGCGAGGGCTATTGTTTTTGGTTCGGTTTGTTTAACATTCTAGCAGCAAAACTATGGGTTGAATTCATACCAGATTGGGTTTAGGGATTGCCAGTGACTCATAATAGATCTGATTACATTTTGGGAACAGTAGGTCAGACTTCAAATTTTGTATGAATTTTAAAAATATTTTTTCTTCTCCCAGTTCCTTATAATGGGCAACATTTCAAATGTCTATAAAAAACATCAATTTTGTTTTAATTTACTTCAAACTTGGCACATATACGGAGGCAATTGATATGTTGACATCAGCACATGCATAGACATGATGACATCAGCTGGATCGATGCCAAAATAAGCTGCAATATGTGCGAGGGGCGGGGTTTATTGTACCTGGAAGTTACTCTCCTATTAGTTATTTAGTTATTGTTCATATTATTATTGTTATTTTTTTCTATCTTTCTATCTAGACCAGAGGTGTCAAACCCATTTTATTTAAGATTCCACATTCAGCCCAATTTCATCTCCAATGGGCTGGACCAGTAAAATAATAACATAATAACCTATAAATCAGGATCAGGATAAGGTTTATTGTCCCACACAGGACATTTTTCTTGGACAACAGTGCAACACATTGCTACATTCACATTCAGACATATTTAATAAACAACACACGCATAGTCTCCAGATTTTGGACTCAGCATGATCATAATAATGTAATACACCTAATCCACAAATTGCACCATTGGAGAGGTCCAAGGTGAAATAAATAAAAGAAAATACAAAAAAGAAATGAATTTTAATTTTAATCGATAAGAGTTGCATGCTATAAAAAATACAAATAATGGCATCTCCAACTTTTGTCTCTTTTATTTAGTGAAAAAAATAACATTAAATTATGAAAATATTTACATTTACAAACTAAACGAGCAAAAAAATGTGAATAACCTGAAAAAACTGACATTTCTTAAGAAAAATAAATGTAATTTTAACAGTATTACACCTCAACTTATCATTTATACATGTGCATTACAGATCAGATCTACAAATGCACTAAATATTTAGTAACTGGCAGAAAATTGTTAAAATTTCAGGTTGTTTAAATTATTCCCAATTTTCAAGGAAGGACAGTTTGTAATTGTAAACATATCCATCATGCAGTTTTACTTTTTCACACTAAAACAAGGAGAAAAAAATGGCAGTTGTCATTATTTATAGGTTGTTATGATGGTATTTTACCAGTCTGACCCAGTTTAGATTGAATTGGGCTAAATGTGGAACGGGCCGGATTGGACTCTGGAGGGCCAGTTTTAGGCCACGGGCCATATGTTTGACACCCCTTATCTAGCGATTTATTGCTATTTGTTTAATTTCTATAATTCATATATTGCTCATCATTATCATATTAATCGCTTATGTATGATTTACTGATGCTTCGTTTATCTTTAGATCATTTTCGTTATTACATTTAACGCAATGTACATTGTGTCTTACATTTCAGTCACTTTTTTCTTTCTTCCTTTCAACTAAGGATAAATATCTGTTGTATTTCAAAATCTAAATATTTAATGTAGTACTTACCATTTAGATGAGGTCAGCCACAAAACAGAAAGAATTATGAAAAAAATGAAGAAATTAAATATATGGTCATTTGGCCATAGCTAAAATAGAATAAAATAAAATAAATGAATCTAAATAAATAAATAAAAACTACACCAACTGTCACTACTCATAACAACCTGATCATTAAACTGAAAACGCGTATAATTAATTTTTTTTTCCTAAAATGACATGTTGTAAACAAGTCCTTTAATTCCACTTCCTCCCACGTCAGTTTGCGCAGTAAGAAAATCAAACGGTAAACTTCATACTTCAGTTCAGTTGATACACCCTGAAATTACCGATGTCTGACCGAGCTTGAAAGTTGAAAAGACGAGTGTCTGAAACAGTTAATAATCATGCGAACACTCTTGCTCAGTAGTGGCCTGTTATCAACCCACGTCCACTGCGACGACCGTTAATTACTCAGACGCGAGATTTAAGTCGCTGCGTATTTACAGTTTTTAAGGCTTAAACTCTAAAAAGAACATCTTCACTGTCACTTTACTACATTTTCTACTTCAGTCTGATGTAATCCTCGTTGCAGACGTTGATGTTTAAAGTTACCTGTCACTGCAGCTTGTTTAGTTGTTGTGCTCCTGTTTTACATAAAGATTATGTTGATGCTTCACTTTAAAGCAGCGGGGGGAAAAAATAATCTGAAAATGATAGATCGCTTTATTATCATCCCAGGACACATGCAAAATAATAGTGCACTTGAACAAAATTTCATTGCGCGGCTCTCGAACGCAGCAAAAAAAAAGCTGTCAAACATTTAATCTCAAAATGTAAAGAGTGCTATGTAATATAAATCTGTGTGCATGTGTATTAAAAAAAATCTGTTTTAAAAATCTAAAATCTGTTTAAAAGTCTATAAAAAAAAAAAAAAAGTTCTAGCAGGGGATTTCAGAGTTGTTCATTCCCCTGTGGGTGTTTGGCTCCCTTTATTGTGAGTTCAGGAGTTTTATGGCCTGAAGGGTGAAGCTAAAACGAAACTAAACAATGTGTCTGCAGACGTCTGAAGGCTGGTTCATGTTTGACTGTGCACATATTGGACTCCACCAGCCAGATGGGATGAGCGGGATAACATCAGATGAGAAAGTGGTGAGCTGGCTTAGCTCTCCCACATCATCGCTGCATTTCGGTGAGCTGCTGTCAGTTCAGCACACCGAGATAAAAACAAATCAGAGGGAGGCACACCAGTAACGGTGATTGTTTCACCGCGTTTGCGTCGAGCCTCGCCTTCATCGCAAATGACGTGCTCCGGGGAAAAAATGAAATCTGGCTCACGTATAGCAAATTATGTCCTGCCGGCATCTAGTGTTGTGCATGGGTGTTGTAAAAGGAGTATTTACTTTCAAATATTAAAGAATGACATAAAATTATCATCAGAATCTTTAGAATAAAGAGCAAAGTGAAGTGACGTTCTGCTAAAGATGCCAGTGTATATATATGAACTGGAGATTTACGTGACCACCAGAGGGAGTAGTGAGTCACTCAGCCGGTCTCCCACGGTGAGGAAAACTGACACCACAGGGCTTATGACCAAAAGCGTCAGAAAGTGACCAGAAGGGATGAGAACCATTAAGAAACAACCTGTCAGAGTCAAAGAATAGATAGCTGTTGTTTTCTCCACTGGACTCAGCTGTAAATGCAAAGAATGTGGTTTGAGGCCAAAATGGTGGCGTTTCCTCGACACGGGTGAGTTTGATTATGAGGATCACGTATAAAGTAGAGCTGTCAAACAATTATAATTTCGAATCAGATTAATCACAGGGTTTTCTGTCTGAAAACAGAGCTAAGCTAACAGAGCTATAATGTAAACTATCAGCCGACGCACCTCACGGAGATTATGAGACGGTGTTGTTTTGAGCAAAAGTTAAAACAAACGTCTGTGACTTTTAGTTTGACGAGGGAAACTTGATGTTGATGATACCGGAATACAGATTTGGGGTTCGACGGTATATGTCATACCGTTCGGGACGCCCCTAGCGGTTCGATACGAGCAGGTATCGCAGTATGGGTCATTTGTCATTTTCAAATAAGAAAAATAATGGATTCGAATTCTACAGCACTTTTCAAGGCACCCAAAGCGTTGTACATTATTGATCCGTTATTTAATCTTGTCCCAAGATTAGCTCTGTAAGGTTTACATCTAAAATGTGGTCGCACTGGCGATCGAGCCTTTATGTGTAAATAACAAATGGATTTATGCTATTTCTTTTCTTTTTTACTGTGAATTTTTCTTTTTTTATTTTATCCTATGGACCTAGTTTCTGTGTCCTTAATAAAGATTGAATGAATTCATTCACTCTCACATTCACCCTCTTATGGTGGTAAACTACTGACATTTCCAGACAACTTGCGTTTATAGTAGAGCTTTGCAAGACGACTGACTTAGGGAATTTTGCTTTCATTGGTTGGAGCCGGACATGGAGCTGGCTGGGTGCAGCACACAGCGACTTTGTGAGTTAGCGAAAACCTGCCGACATATTTACGACAACTTCCCTTCTTAATAGCATTAGTACTGTTGCCCTGTTTGTTATTGACTTTCTTCTTCTTCTTCTTCATGATATTCGGCCACTATGGTAATTAAGAGCGGCGCCCTCTGGTGGATTGATTGAGAAATGCTCATTCCAACGTAGAGGACGCATGGAAGTATGAAGGCAGTGACGCGTGACAGCATTAGAAACGGACGAACCTATTTACATACGTAAAGCGAACGTCAATAAGCCTTAAGGCGCTCCGTCAGCTCCCAGTTACGTTTCGGTGCACAGCCGGGCTCTGCGTCTGAACCGTACCGTGAACCGTGACTCAAGAACCGCAATACGTACCGAACCGTGCTGCTGACAAACAGTTTTGTCGTACTCGGAGAAATGTTCGTCGCAAGTCTCGACCTTATATGTGCAAATGTCGTGACGTAACTACTTATAGGCGTAACAAATTAAGCAGGAATTAAAACAGGTTGGAGAAAACTCAGATTCAAACTGTATGAACTATTAGGGTCCAAATAGACAAATGAAGACTAATAAAAGTGGGTTTAGATAAATATGACCTATTTAAGAAAGGTTAAATAGAAAGAAAAATTAATTTGGGATCTACCACAAAAGTCACACTGGATCTTTATGGGTTAAAGATGTCTGAAAACTTCGAAAAGCCTACAACGCTGTCGTAATGACGACATACAGTACCGCACGTCTGAATAACACTCCACCGCTTTCTTTTTTTCTCTGTGGGAAACAGAATATGCACAGTTCACACAGTCCAGTAGAAATCCATAAACACGTTTGGAGACACATTCTGACGCCAGCTGTCAACAGAAACGCTCAGAACGTTTGAGATCAGATATGTAAAAACCTGAAAACATATGTTAATGCAGGGTCTGAATAGAGCCTATGTCAGTGATTCCCTAATGGTCTGCCGGTGAGGAGAGTCCAGGTGTGCTACCTTTGGGATTTTGTGACAACTATGTATTATTATCATTGCAGTATGTAAGCGTACTAAAACATGTGAATTAATCTAAGGCTGCAGGTGTGAAACCTCCCCTGGACCATGGTAGATTTTCTGTTTGGTGGGTAAACATCCTCCATTTACTACTTTCAGCTTGTGAGTGTTTTACATAGAGACACATTAGCGGCTTTTCCACTGACCCTCAAATAGCGCGAATATAACATGCGCGTGAAAATGTACCTAATGGGAAAAAAAACGTTTTTTTCGGGCGTAGAGCAATTGGTATATCACGCAAAACTGCAATGGTAAGACCTTTTTCCGCAACTAGAGTCATGTAAATTAAAAAAAAAAAAAAAAAAAAGGATGTTGATGGACGTTACAACAAGCGAAGAAGAGTTTTAAGAGAAACATGGCGCGGTATGTGTGGACACACCAGGAAACCGAATAATTTTTTAAATTTAGTACGGGATAGAGAGGTAATATATAATAATAATAATGAATATATCTGTAAATCAACACGATATTTACATTCGTTGCCGTGTTTATGGAATGACTTCTCGTGTCATCTCGCGATAATAAATAAACAAATCATCGCATTTGTGATTTAATGGAAAAACCGACATTAGGCACTGATGTTTTTTTGACATTTAGTAAATATCGTTAAAGTTTTGCACAGATGTCCAATGGAAAAGCGACTAGTGACAGACTTCATGGTGCATTCAGGGGCACCTTATAAACTAATGGTGCATTCAAGTGGCCTTGTTGCTTGTTTTTCTTTTTTTTATGCTTGTTTGTTCGTAATTGTACTATTAATTGACTGTTAGCCTTCACCGTGTCACATCTTTTGTCATGGCTTTGACAAATGGGGGCTCATCCGGGATTTGTAAAATCAGAAATGGCAACAAACAGGAACATTTATATTTATTTTAGTGTCTTGTTTTTTCATTACAGCATTTTTAATATTTAGATGTTAAAATCATATCAGTATCCTTTTCAGTTATTCATAGGAGGATTTTAAGAATTCTATGAAAATTAATAGGTCTTATAATTGACAATTAGCCCATAAGACACAAACATCCTGTTTAATACCTGTTGATCCATTAATCCTATCAACACATGAAAATAATTAGTGTAAAATGCAGTTTTACATCTTTTCATGGTCATCAGGTATGACCCAATTGAATGTTCAGAGGCTCCATAGTTGCCGTGGGAACACCGTCATCTTCTACAACATTGATTCACCAGTAAAACCCATAGAGTTGGATCAATGACAGTGGACGGAGGCGTTGGGTTTATGTTCAGTAAATGATATATTTTACTGAAAAAGTCACTTTTTCTGCAGTTTTCTCTGTTTTTGATATAATAACCTTAACTTTAATTTGAGCTTTTATGAACATCTACATAATCAGTAGATTAAATATGGGAAAATACCTGATTTATACTGATATAATGAAAAATACAGAAGATAATATCATAATAAATGGTAATAAATCACTTCAGAAAGGTTAAATATCGAGGAAATTTCATTTGGGAACTGCCACAAAAGTAGCGTTGGGTGTTTATGGGTTAATATTGTCAATACAACAGGTCCCTATTTACCTGAATATTTCCAAGTTTAATTACTAATTAATAAAATACTGATGTGCATAGCCAGTGGAGTTCTACATTTACCTTGAGTCAACCATAAAAAAAAAAAAAAAAAAAGTGTTCTTTAAAAATATTTAATTTTCCATTTACACTGTCGGTAGATTCTGGTTGTATGGTGGCATTTGAAGTATTTTGTGTGTGTGATTCATTCAGTCTAAAAGCACTTCTCGCTCATAAAGCCAGTGTTAAAATTCTCTAACGTGGATCTATGTATAAACGCAAAATGTCTAACCTTATAACCCTAACCTTTAAAAATGTTTCGCACACTTTGATTCTTGTTGCGAAAGCACTGATGCCACTGTTTAGTGTTAAATGTTATTTTAGTCCGGTATTTCACCTTCATATGGATTGTAGTCGTACAAACAAGCCCTAAATGCTTGTCTTGAGAAACAGATAAGCTTCTATTTCAATCAATAGGGCTGTCTACACATGCCTTGTGTTTATTGCTTTATATTTGTGCTTCAACTCCACTGAGGCCTGGGTCTGAATTACTTGGGAGCTGAAAAGGCTTAACACTGCCTGGGCTCACTACACGGAATAAAACAAGAAGAACAATTCAAATGAAACTAAAGAGGGCCATTAAGGGCTGGATATTTAATGTAAAGTCATGGAATAAATGTGTTAAAGGGGTCATATTTTGCTAAACCCACTGTTTTTAGTCTTTGGTACATTTATTTGTGTATTTGGGGCAAGGGTGCCGCGACTAATTATGGGTCCAATGAAGGCATAATCATTGTGATCTTCTCAATCTCTTGGACGGGGGGTGGGGGGTGGGGCTTTAACCCAAACCCATAAACAACGTCACTTACGATAGCGTGAAAATGAAAGTTAACATACTTTGCACATTCACCTCCCAACTTCTGTACCTCTCAGCAGATCTTACACGAAATTTTCACAACTTTGAACGTGTATCCAATGGGCCCCCTCCACTGCTCTATGGGCCCCCCCACAAATACTGGGCCCCATCAATTTGTTATGTTTACACCCCTTATTGGTGCCCCAGATTTTGGAAACCTAATAGGTCATACAGTTTGAATTTGAACCCTCCAGAGCTATCTTTATATTAATTTTGGCAAAACCGAGTGGATTTCTACAACCTGTTTTAATTCAGTCTTAATTTGTTACATTTTTAAAACTAGTTACGTCACGACATTTGCACAAATAAGGTCAAGACTTCCAATGACCATTTCTCTGAATACGACATAATCGTTTGTCAGCAGCAGCGGTTGTAGTAAAAACTGAAAATATGTCCAAACTTGGAGCCCATTACCTAAAATGTTCCGTTGTTGGTTGAACAGGACAGAGCAGCAGAAGCCAACAACCTGGAGGGGGCGGGGCCTGAAGTGGCTCATGTGCATTTGAAGGGCCATTGCCAAAAATTACCTTCCTGGTGTCATTATTCAGAAATAGGGTCGAAGATGGACCTGTGGAGTTGAATTAACGAAGAATTCAGACCCAAGCAGAGCATTTACAGTTTATGTAGAGCACAGGGAAATGTTTGAAAATGCATAATTCCATTTCAAAAAAGCCAAACATCACTCCTTTAAGGATCTATATTGTGTTGTAACATTATTACTCATTAGCATCTTTCTAACTTTGAACATATTCTCTTCATTTATATGAAACTACTGAGACCAAAACTGACTCAGAAGATGTGTTTCAAGTTCTATAAAGGTAGGCAATTCAGTTCAGCAGAAATGAACTGTCACTCCATTGAAGCAAAACAGCTTAGTCCTTACTCTTACTTCAGTTTCTGAGACAGTTCAGTCTCACAAATCCTGGTAACGAGTGGTGCAGTATGACACGGTGATGCTGAAATGTATCAGCTACATGTTTTTTAAAATGACAGACAGCTAACATTTATAACGATAATAATAACATTAATAATAGTACATTTTATATATGAGTGTTTCTATGAAACTGGGTTCATTTTAGTATCTAGCACTTTTCCAGCTTTTTAGACCAATAATAAAAGAGAAATTTAGACATATTTCCCCCCAGGATGTACCTAATGATGACCTTAGATAAATGCAAAAAAATATATATACTGTTCCTCTGAATCATCCCAAAATGAATGACTTTTTAATAAAATATTGAGGCCAAAATTGGGACAGGAAAAGCTACCTATAGGTGTCAGTGCATTGGATCTTGCAAACATCACTTGAAATGGTCTTATATAGCACTATAAATAAAGACACTGTGTTAAGTGTGTCAATCCTAGTGGTTTTTCTAATCCAGACATGTGGGTTTTTCATGAATCTCAATCTCATTCCAGGTTTCGCATGTAACCCATCATGTCCGCTGGCGTTACATGCGGAACCTGCCCATTTATTTAAACAAATAAATAAATTGCAGTCACTTTGGTGAAACACTCTGACTTGCATAACTGGTTCGATTCCCAAAATGTACCTGTGAGAGAATAAAACAATATTCAAAAAAACAGTAACGCGTAATTTTCGTGTCCTTTTTACCGTGTTACATGCAGATTCTTGCATAAAAATACTATAAAAATGTTTTACCTGAAAAGTACTTTCTCTTTTATTTCAGTAAATATTTATTTTGAAAATAGACCCAAAGTGCTTCTAAACATCAGTCTACATCTGGTTTAAATTTTTAGCCCTCATGTCCTGTTTTGAGGGACCAGTTTCATAGAAGCACCCATATAGCTTTGTTGCAAAACCCCCATGGTCCACCACACGTCGAATTAGAATAGAGCAATAGAACAATACAACAGTAATTAACACTTAATGTACAAGGATTATACACATACAAGGGAATAAAAAGTAAATATAATGAATAAAATAATGAATGAGTGGATTATGTCGGGTAGAGCAGTTCGAGGAGATGAGTTTTTAGACGAGACATAAAAACGGCATTTTACATCCAATTATTGGTCATTTTCAGCGTGTTTACAGCTCATATCTGGCTGTAAGTGTTGTCATTTATGCCTGTGAACATGTCTGCTTTGATTTTTAACTTTTTTTTTTTTTTGGGTACATTTATGCACATTCTGCAAAGGATTGAGAGAATAGAGAGCTTCAGAGATGATGAGTTAGACTGAGCAAGATGGTAATCACTGTGCACTTGTAGAGATAATATCAAACAGGCAAAATAATGAGTTGGGGGGGAAAAATGGTTTTCAGATGAAAATTTAATTGCTCTTCTACGACAGTAATTTCTTTGTTTTGGCTTTAATTGAATCAAAATGTGGGATTTCTACACGTACACACATATACAAGGGCTTCTGTACACTACATTTTGCATATAAAGTGTTCC
This sequence comes from Apogon hyalosoma, assembly GCA_037367295.1. Lineage (NCBI taxonomy): Eukaryota > Metazoa > Chordata > Actinopteri > Kurtiformes > Apogonidae > Apogon > Apogon hyalosoma. The sequence continues at coordinate 35,426,729 of JAPQRP010000024.1, read as the reverse complement.
GAAACAGGCTCACTTTGCTTTACAAATATTTCCATAGAAATACTGCCTGGAACTATTTTATCCTGAGCCTGGATACTTTTCAGTCAGTTTGTTGTTTGTCAGGGCCACCTCTTCCAAACTGAAATTGTTCTTTGGTTAAAAGTTTTTATGCCAGGTGTCATGGTGCATTCAGGGGCACCATGTAAACTCATAGTGCATTCAACTTTAGTTACTATTGATCACTGATAGGAAGTCATATATAGACTTATATATGGTCATATTTAGGGCTGAGCGACTGGGGCACCGTAAAGGGGGGTAAACATGGCAAATTCATGGGGCCCAGCATTTCTGGGGGGGGGACCCAGTGGAGGGGGCCCAGTGGATACAGGTTAGAAGTTGTGAAAATTTCATGTAAGATCTGCTGTATAATAGAGGCATAGAAGGCGGAAGTGGGTTCACACCAGCATTAGTTAAGTGAGTTATGGACGGCACACCACGTATATAACTGCTGCCCCACCCCACCCCCCACCCCTGTTCCGACAACTCGATAAGATTCAGAATTTTTA
>JAPQRP010000024.1:35405472-35417378 GCA_037367295.1 Apogon hyalosoma | reverse complement strand
TTGAATTTCAGAGCTGATATCTATCCATTTTCCATGTTTTCTTGATAATAACCAAAATCACTTCAGTTCTCACGTCAGTATCTATGGCATTGTACTGACAAAAACAGTGCTTTAATTCATTCCATGTTTTCTTTTCTGTCTGTTTTAGTCCCATGATACACACAGGAGTTAGGACTGGATTGCATAACCATTGTTTTTGAAGCATATTGATGGTCTAATATTTTTTTCCATGACTTTAGAATCATGATGATATGAATGACAGTGTTCTCACCTCGTATAAAACTCCGGTGGGTTACAATCAAACTAGACGTTTTCCTTTAATTTTCTCTCGTTTCTGGAGGCTTAGACTGTGTCTGGTGGCTTTTTGTTGTTATTTTACTCAAAACTCTGTATTTTCGCACGGTTTTTGTTAAACATAATTATAACATTGACAGTATGTAGCTGAAGTAAACACTTTTCCACATTTTCCTGTAGATACAGCTGCAATGTTGAGAGAATACGGCAACATAAATCAATCACAATCTAAGACTGCTAGCTGTCACAATAAAATGGTGAATGTCTTAAAACATTTACATTAGAAAAAATCCTTTGTCTTTTTAGTGTAACCTCAAAAGGCTGCAGGAGAAAAAAAAAATCAACACCAGAATACAAAAATACATGAAGTTCTTTGAGCTCTTTTGTATCTGAGTTCAAAAAGACTGAATGTAAATATAGATAAATCTGAAGTTGTTTCATGCCACTATAGAGAAGATAAACCACTTCTCCGGTAGACTGGAGCAGTAGAGTCACATCTGACGGAATCTTAACAGCAATCGGTAATTGCAGCCGTCAATCATGTATTTAACCCTCCCACATCTCTGAAAGCCGCTGTGATTCACTTGTTTTTGAATCATGGGCTAGAATTGTTGTTTACGCTCAGAAACTTAATGGTCAAAGCTAATTATGGAATTTTCGCTGTCTAACACTGCGGCTTAAACAATAACAGTGGACTAAAAACAAATAATAATAAAAAAAATAAACTTCATTTAATAAACAAAATAACAGACATTAAAGATTTCACTGCTTCAGTGTGATGTTTCTTCCCCCTGAAAGGCAAAATACCGCTTTCTTCTACTGCCCGCTAGTTGCATTACCAGGTTTATTAAGCCAAAATGTAAAGTAGTTGTTGTTAAAATAGATGCTAATTACACTCAAACACATGAAATGCGTTTAAAATACAAATGCAAACACATCTCTAGGCTGGCAACGGAGGCTCACTTGAAGAATTAGTCATTAGCTATCTAACATTTGCTAATTAGTGCTCGCCGATGACAATGAAGAATCACTTCTTTCATCTGCATATAGGCACCATTATTAACTCCTCCAGACTGAAAATGCATGGAACCATCCTGGAGTTGCTGAAGCAGTGTAAGATTTGTCCGTTAGCACTGACTGAAATACAGTTTATTTCAGAGTTGAAGTCCCAAGAGGCACAACGGGAAGGGGTAGGACACTGACGCATTGGTTCCAATTTCCAGCCTCCTCGTTTTAGCCCAGTATAGCTGTAGGTTGTGATGTAGAGCAAGTGCTTTTGGAGGGATTGTTAGGGATTGAGTAGTATTCTCTTATCTATCAATTATTCAGCTGTTTAATTAAAAAGAGACTTACTGCCTTGCCAAATAGCCACACAGGTTATATCAGAAAGCAAAGGCTGACAGACCCTAACAGAGCAGCAAACCCTGCTTCCATCCAGTAATAAGTGAAAGAAATTATGGGCTCTTTTGGACTTAAATCCAGCCCTCCATGAAAACTCAACAGAGAAATAATGACGCTGACCAGCATATGGAGCAGAGCAGTGGCGTTATTCCAGGACCTCCGCTAGGTGACGGCTCAAACACTGCAGGGTGGATAACCTTTTGAAAAGGCTACAGGGTACATAACCTTTTGAAACATTTAAACATTCATGTGGTGGCCATTAACCGCAATGCATGTTAAATCCTCGAGTGCTGTGAAAGGTTTTCTGCTCGTATTTGCAGCCACCGGGCAGGTTTTAATAATTAATTTTCAGAATAGCCCTGGAAATTCCTTCATACATATTCAGATTTCACGCAGAAATCTTTGAGGATTAATTTAATTGATTTCCTCAAAATCCAACCTGAAAAATTGATTGAAAGAACGTTGCATTGCACGCGGCAGGTGCCACTAGAAGCTGTACTGAGAATTTTGCTTTAATAGTCTTGGTGATTTTGACGTATCTTTAAGTTCTTGCAGTCATGTGTCATTCATGTGGAATGGACTCTTTGGTTTCCAACCTGCATGTTTGTATTCACAGCTGATTTTACTGTGTTACATGTCATCACCGTGTCCAGAGGTGTCAGGGGTTGCAAGTTCTCAGCCTTAAACAAGCCACCTTATAGCAAAGGTCACAGACACTGCACCACTACCAAATCCAATTACAGGGATGGACATTGGAACAGAATTTCAAATAACCACGTACCATGCACCTGTTTCTCAAGAAGAAAAATATTATTCAGAAAGAATGGAACAGCTGTTGCGGAACATAAAAAGGAAAGTGGCTTTTAGAGGATAATGTCTACATTTATATCATTTAATGCCTTTGTGTAGCTTGTTTTATAGGACAGAATTGCTTCTCTGAAACATCATGATCTACCTCTTGCTGTACATTTACTGCACAAATAAAGGACGTAATCTAAGATCTCAGCGCGGACAAGATTGGCGTCTTTTCACATCACATTGTGGATATTACAGCTTTGTGGTCGACCGGCTGCTATTTTGTGCCCTGCCTCAAAGCCAGTGTATTCTGTGACAGGTTTCAACTCCTTGTGATGAAGTAATCTAAACCTGGTTAATTTTTAACGTTTATTTGATGGTGGACAGTAGAGGGGCAAGCAAGGGCAGAAAGTGACGGGAAAAACAAGGATCAGGAATCTCTGCAGTCCTGGATAGAAATACAGACGAGGTAGATACACTGAAGTAATGAAGTCTGCACCGGCTGAATAATAAACTGTTCTGTTCCATCGGTGTATGTAGAGACAGAAAGTTAAGACAGTTTATCCTGGTGAAATCTCTACCAAAATGTAAGAAGGCCAATGGTTGTTGGAACAATGAAAAAACACCACAAATGCCAACTTCATCCAGGAGTCGACTGTGGTTGGGTGTAGGGATGTAAGGGTGAGAGAATTTGGTGCTACGATTATTGCAAGAGAAACAATCGCATTTTTTCGTGATTACTACGATTGTTTTACGGGGGTTTCCCTTTACGGCGCCCCAGGGTATTTCTGCAAAGACACGCTATGGATTAGGACTAAACAACTGTGTAGCTGTCAGAAAAGAACCCCTCAGCAATGATCTTAACGCGGTAGTCTAATTATAAATACAATATCTTAGCCAAAAAAAGTAAACATTGTGGTATTGCATAAGCTTATTGAAATGATGCCCTAAAACTGTACAAAAATGTTGAGGTTTGCAACTTGGGTCATGCTTTTTATTATATTGAATAATCATGAATTATATTTATAATTAGGCTATACAGGGCGTCCCAAAAAAATGTAAACACACTTTAAATAATTATAAAGTAGGTGTTTATTAAACTTCATTTAATTTTCAAAATGCAATAGAATTTACATACATCATTTTATTGTTTTGTCACCGCCTGTTCTGGTCCAGACACTGCTGACAACGCCAAGCAATGGAATCGCACACTTTTGGAAACTCCTTCCTAAATTGTCTTTGCACTTCAACTGCGTTTTCATACTTCCAGTAGCATTTTAGGATGAATTTCCTTTCTTCAAAGTTTAGTCTGGCTGCCATCATTAATTCCAATGGGTTTAACCTGCCAAGAAAAAACAAACAATTGAGTCATCAGCTGCTAAAGTGTGTATACTTTTTTTTTTTTTGGGACACCCTGTATATTGAATTATCTATAAATGCCACAATTAAAAAGATTGACAGTTGATCAAAACTCAATCCTCCGCCTCAGTCTTCATCCTGTGCATCAACACCAGACTGCAGACAAGGAGAGCATTTAGCAATAAAGAGCTCAGAGTAATAGCATGGTGAGGCAGCGGTGTGAATCAACCTTGTTTCATTTCTTTCTTGACACAGTGCGACACTTGTTTGATTGACATTCCTTTTTACCAGAAATGCTTTGGTTCTTGTTCTGCATTGCAGCTGTTCCATTCCAATAAGTCCTGCCACCAAACTAATTGGGCCTGGTGTGAAACCTCAAATTGTTCAACGGGTTCTGACAGGCAAGAGAAAACAGGAATTGTTACACTTGCATGTGCTTTAATAAAACTATATAGTTTAGAACCATTGGATATGTCAGAGATACTGGGGGGAAAAAAAGCATTTTCACTGCTGTGTTGAGAAGTAGAAAATGAAGTCGCTTCTGTGTATTTGTAGTCGATCTGATGCAACTTAACACAATATATGGAAAAAAGATTGATGCTGGTGGACCATCTTACAAAACCTGCCTGGTATTGGTACTTGGTCGGCTCTAGGCCTGGATCTGAGTGTTTGAGTACAGTAGTAGTATAGTTTGGAAGAAGGATCTGGTTTTCATTTTTCTAATATGACCTTTGTTTGTTTTTTTTTTAAACTCTCCAGCAGCAATAGCATTAGCTTACGTTAACCCTAACCCTCATGCAGAAGTCACACTCTTTGTCAGACTGGCTATTATGTTAGGCAAAGAGTGGTATTTCCTCTCACACAACATATCTTTGATAGTACGGGAGGGTCATCTTCAGTCCAGCTCATTTCAGTCATGGAGTCAAAGCTTATTTCTCTGCATCATTAACCTTACTGTGGCTGGGTTAGCAGGTCTCTGTAAGTCGGTTTGTCATAATTCTTGAGGGTCTAACAGCAGTAAAAATTTCAGTTTGCTGACTTTAACCTGGAGAACTTTTGGCGAAATGAAAAATGGTAGTGGTAAAGAGTTTGCTGCACCTTTGAAGTAATGATGTTGGACTTAAAACACATTCAGGTTGCATTCAGCGACAGATCGCCGTGATTGACCATCCAACCATCGTTAGTCTGGGTCCAAATGGGCCTGTTTAAGTACTGTCGCCCCAGGACTGAAAAGCATTAAATATTCTGGCAAATCATCTGAACCCTATTTGGGCCAGCCCTGGTTGGTGCCAGTGCAGATTCACAGTTGATTCAACCTCTTGACCTTCTATAGACCCCCACAGAGTTGGGCATATTTGACGTCTGTGTGTACTCGAGACGGACCGAAAGCGGACATCCACCGGACACGTCCATGCAAAGCTCACTTTTTACGACTGCGCGTACGCAAACTCAGTGTCACACTAGACTGCTTGGTGGGAAGCCTTCACATCGACCTGTTAAATGTGAAATCGGTACCCTCGACTATGAAACCTCAAACGTCCGTAGACAGTCCGCACGGAGTCCTCGCCGCTCACAGTACGCGTACAGTACACCCGACTCTGCGGGAGGCTTAAGACCTGCTGTACCATTGCATAGTCATTGTAAATAAGAGCTGTTTCTCAAATATTTTACCTGGATAAACAGAAGTTAAATAATAATAATAAAAGTATAAGCTTGAGTGCTTTGAAAGATGAGATAACCCTAACCCATTAACTCTTGCTACTTAGCTGGTTAGCTAAAACATGGGATCTTTGAAATACTCCTGTTGTTGGGTTTAATTACTTAAAATATGTGTGATTTTCTTTTTTTCTTTTTCTTTTTCAGAAGTATCTGTTCCTATTAGCAGCTGCTTGTGTATATCAGCATGTCTCACTAACTACCGTTATCTTGTCAACTCCTTTATAAATGTATGCCATGTTATGCTATATTATAATACAGGTTGACAGTTATTCTAGATCCCTGCAGCTGATTTTATTTCCAGACTGAAGCACTGGGTTTTGTTCTTCTTTGGATTTGGCAGTGTTGACAGTTGGACTGTTTCCTCTATAAATTACCTTTGCTAATTCATTTTTTTTGGGTCATGATAATCCCACCTCTAGCCCCCGACATAAATGGCGACGACTTCTGGAACTCATTTTCTGGCCTTTTCTGTTGAAACAAATAATTAGTTTGAGATCAGGAACCAACTCTGAACTGGCCCTGGAAATACCCAAGAGGGAAACGCGTATCAATGAATTTAGACTCGTCTCGAACAAAACAACTCTAACAAGAAAGAGAAATGACAAAAGCTGTGATTTTTCATCTTTATGTGGTCACATTTTAGATAATTAAAGACACTGTTCATTATAGGGTGTTTGTTTCGCCTCCTGCTTCTGTAACAACGCTACGCGACCAAACAGCCAGAGCCACTGCAGACCTCTGCAGCATCCTTCCTGTGTCTTAAGACCTTTATATTGTGGATCATATCTCGTTTTCTCTGCTGTGCAATTGATCTTGGACTGTGAAAGGGAAACCTGCCAGCTTTACATAATTGGATTTCAAAAGATTGCTTCTCTCTTTGAGGCTCACATCAATCTCTGTACCTATTAGACGGAATGAAGTAAATCTTATTGTCATTTCAATTGTCTTTTATTGAAGGTTTGCATCAGAGGTGTGCATCCTATACGTTATGCTCCCTAGGATTACAGCTTCTTCCTAAAAAGAGCAGCTGAAGTCAGTTCAGCGTATTAAAAGCTGACTGATTGTTTTAAGACGCCTGTAGAATTGAGCGGCTCAGTGTTTTCTCTGATTACTGTTTTGTTAACCTTTGCTTCCGGTTCCTGAAACATTAAGCCTGTTTTTTTACTCTGGCAATAAATTGGGAAAAGGCTGTACATATGCGACTGTTAAGATTATACAAAGCAAGAAAAACAATGCTTTCACTGCTCTAAGCCTCTTTGCTTTTTGCAGTAATTTCACTCCACTTTCTGTCACAGCAGCCTGTTGTGTGAGCTGTGATCATTCCCAGTTTCTGTACAGTTGATAAGGCCCTGCTCAGTTCATTATGGGTTTTTTTGCACAAGCTGTGAACACCATGTTCAGTGGACAAGAGCTTTGCATACTAATTACAGCCAGTACATTTCCAAGTAGCAGCAGCAGCCAGGTGTGGTCACGTCCTAAAGAGTATTTTACCAAACTATTCCCCAGTCACTCCTCCACTTACTGCTGCTTCCCATTATCAAAAGCTAAATGTTGTCCTCAGGTGGAGATGAAGCGCAGCATTTAATTGACTGCTATGATCGACCAGGACTGTTTGTATGGAGGCGTAAGAGCAGGGGGTTGCAGAGGCGTAGTGATCCGCCGCTGGAAGGATCGTAGCAAAGAGCCACAGAGGGATATTTGTGTAAAAATATAATAACAGCCTTTAGAGTTTATAGGAAAATTCTTGTTTATTAAAACTTGGGTTCGGTCGTATCATTTTTATCAATTAAAGGAATGATGACAAAGGGTTGAGACGAGTTGTGTACAATCAGTTTAGCAACGCCAGGGATAAAAATAACAGTTCTCGGCTGCACAAGAAAACACAATATGTGTATAAAATAAGGATGCATTGATTCACGAAAGTTCAAGATGCAACTGACACAAATATACAACTGAGAACCAGCTAAAAGATGGGATGAAATTTGGATGCACTGTCCTCATCTGTAAGGATTGCATGAAAGCTCAGGGCAAGTAAAATGACGTGGGCAAATAGGCAAAGCAAGGCAAATTGATTTGTATAGCACAATTCATTCACAGGGCAATTCACAGTGCTTTACCAAAATGGAAAAGAGAGAAGTTAAAAACACAATTAAAACATAATCAATAAAACATAAATAATAACCAAGGAATATGAAGTAAAAGAGAAGAGAGGGGGGCAGATAGAACACTTTCAGTTGTTACATGCACAGCTGAGCTGGTCAAGGCAGACGGCCATCCTCCAGGAGTCAGGGTCAGCTCCAGGTTTCTGCTGTTAAAAGGAAGTTTTTCCCTTGTCACTGTCACCAGCCATAAGTGTTCGCTCCTGGAGGATTCTGTTGGGTTTCTGTCAATTGGCCTGAGAGTCTGGTTTCAACTGGCCCTATATGGAAAGTGTCATGAGATGATTTGGTGCTATATAAATAAAATTTGATTGATTGAGTGATAGATTGATTTGAATTTGGTTGATTGAACAGAGCCATTTTCAGCCTGGGCTTAAACATCGTCAGAGTAGAGGCCAATCTCACGTCATCAGGACTGTTCCAGAGTTGAGCTGCATTGAACTGAAACGCAGCTTCACTGTGTTTAGTCCTGACTCTGGGCACAAGCAAATGGCTCCTCCCTGAGGTTCTCAGGGTCCGTCATGGTTCATACGGGACCAACATGTCACAGATGTACTTTGGTGCTAGACCATGGAGAGACTTATACACAAGCAGATCTGTGTTAAAGGAGTGATATTTTGCTTTTTTTTTTTTTTCAAATGGAATTATGCATTTCAAAACATTTCCCTGTGCTCTACATAAACTGTAAACGCTCTGCTTGGGTCTGAATTCTTCATTCATTCAACTCCACAGGTCCATCTTCAACCCTATTTAGGAGTAATGACACCAGAAAGGTAATTTAAATGCAAATGAGCCACTTCAAGCCCCGCCCCCTCCAGGTTGTTGGCTGTGCTGCTCTGTCCTGTTCAACCAACAGCTGAACATTTAAGGTAACCAGTATGGACTACAACCGCTGCTGCTGATAAATAATTATGTCGTACTCAAAGAAATGTTCGCCGGAAGTCTTGACCTTATAAGTGCAGATGTCGTGACGTAACTAGTTATAGACGTAACAAATTAAGCAGGAATTAAAACAGGTTGTAGAAATCCACTCGATTTTTGCCAAAATGAATAGATAGCTTTGCAGCACCTGGAGGGTTCAAATTCAAACTGTATGAACTATTTGGGTCCAAATACACAAATAAATGAACCAAAGACTAATAAAAGCGGGTTTAGCAAAATACGACCCCTTTAAAGTCGGTTCTCTGAGCGACAGGAAGCCAGTGCAAAGACCTGAGCGCAAGACTAATATGGTCGTACTTCCTGGTTCTAGTCAGGACCCGAGCAGCAGCGTTCTGGATGGACTGCAGCTGTCTTACAGCTGGTTTAGAGTCCAGTCCGAAGGCCGTTCCAGTAGTCTAACCTGCGAGAGATAAATGCATGGATAAGTCTGTCTAAGTCTGGTTTAGACATTAAACCTTTGATTCTGTCAGTGTTTTTGAGATGGTAAAAGGCCGAGGATGTAACTGATTTAATGTGGCTGTTAAAGTACATCTACAAAGAATGAAACACAATGAAATATTATTTTAATTCAAATACTAAAGCATGAGGATGAAGTGTTGTATTAGTAGTTAAAGTTTTTACAGTCGGATTCATTTATTTAGTTTGTTTTAGTTCAGTAATGTTAGTGATATGTTCTTTGAGACCAGATTTCTGTTTTTACCCTGTTTTAGTTTAAATAGTTAGTCAGTGGGCTAAGATTGTTAAGATAGAAACCATCTGTATGCATAGGAGTTAATTATCTTCTGGTCTTCCTTTAGATACACGTCTATACACACACATTCACACACATAGTATTGTCAGACATAGGTGATAAAAAGTAAACTCATTGTTGGTGTGAGTTTACTTAGCGTTGAGGCCCCGCCTGTTTGATCTAGTTAGATGAAGCTAAGGTAAAGACCAACCCATTTGTAAGGGTGAGCCCGTCCAGAGGGAAATAAATGTGGAATCCGTGTGATGTTCGGGACTCATTGTGTTGAGTCCATCTTATTTGTGATCAGAATAAGCTTCGTCAACTTTGAGACCGAGCTGAATCCAGACTCATCCCCGGAGCTTCCAACAAAAGAACACGTTTGCACACAATGTTTTTTCTGAGTGACGGTTGTACCTGAGGAGTCAGCTGCTAGCATCCTTCTCAGCTCTGCTGAGAGTTGCACTGATCAGGCGCTTCACACCAAAGACTCTTCTCAGCTGAAGGACTTGCAAGCGTTTCAGTTCTCCTGGAAGAAAAGGTCTTTAGTTGGGTGATCTTCAACATGTGGGCTAAAAGCCAAATATGTATGGAGGAATTTGTCACCAAGGTTGAGAATAAGGTGGATAAATCAGAAGCAAGTCGAGTTTCAGAAAGAACATCGCCAGAGTTGCATAAATGAGCATCTTGTTTGCTGTGAATCCTGCTGAGACCTTTAGTCTCTCTTATTTATTTGGTCAAGAATGTGTAGCTCCTTTGGAATGACTTTACCACCAGGAAATACGTCAGCTTCCATAATTTAACACTGTTTATACCCACAAAAATGGGTCACAGGCTGAATGATGTAAATAATATGTTTTAAACTAATAATAAATTGCATGATGTGGAGAAAAATTTGGGTTAAGACGATTTTTTAATTCACATTTATGGGGAAATAAACCTTGTCATTGAGCCTCGATGCATCATTTAAGCCTCTTGCATCTTTAACAATGTTATCGAGACCCGAGTATTATTTCAAAATGTGACCATGAATTTGTGAACAATAACTGGCTAACCTTAAGTATCTCTGGAATCTAATAAAGTTTTAAGTTTAAGTTTGTCCTTGTGAGTCATAAGCTGTATTTTTTTAAAACGTTTGAGGAGCTACAAAGAAAATGTGGAAAAAATATGCGTTTCCTTAACCTGGTGAAGCCTGTTCCCAGTCGGAATCATTTCGACGTAACACGATGGATTAACTGACAGCAGAAGCTTCAGTCGTATAAAAACCAAGTTATGATCAGAAAACAGTAAACGCAGTGAATTTTAGCAGTCGATACATAATACTTGTACTATTGGATCTGTTTAGTGTTAGCTTAGTGGTGGAGAGAAAAATACAGGGTGCATTAAGTTGCCAGCAGGTGACACTGTTATGCATGGCTTTAGGAGAAAGAGCAAAGAAAGCAAAGCATTACGCTGTTGTTTTCCTTCTAAAATGGCCGATGAGACAGGAGACTGAGGCTAGATTCAGACTGCAGGCTAATGCGGCCCAAATCCGATTTTTTTGCCCATATGTGACCTGTATCCGATCTGCTAAAGACAGTTTCAACAGCACAAATCTGATCTTTTCAAATCTGACCCAGGCCGCTTTCATATGTGGTCCTAAATCTGATACGTACCTGATATTTTGCAATGCGACTTCAGTCTGAACGGCCAGATCGCATTTATCCGACCCTTACGTCATTGAAATGTAACAAATGTCACAGTTCTGCGTCCCAGGAGGAGGAGCAGCGGGAAAAACCTATTTAATTCCGTAAACACAGTGCGTCCCTGCGTGGTCACATATTACGTCAGGACCTCTTTTGCGCATGCGGGTCACTTCAGGGTCGCATTCAGTTCATACTCAAAACTGATAGAAGTCGCATTTAAGGTGTAATATGAACGAGCACACACAAAAAAATCGAATTTCACCAAACAATCCGACCTCCACATCAGTCCTGTCGTGTTCACTTTGTCAAAATTTGTCTAAAAATATTTCCAATTCCTCTTTGAACACTTGTTGTTTTGGAAAAAAAAAATGCACCTCAATTGACCAAAAACATTTTTTGTAAAATTAAAAAAAAATTTCCAATTAGATTAGGTAAGTTTGTTTCAATGAACATTTTCTAAAGCAAACTTTCATAGGCACATAAATACATGCATAGATACTACGGGTGTAATGGAACAGAAAAATTTCAGTTCGATACATTTTCGATTCGTTTTTGGTAAAGGTAAGGGGGGGGGTGCGTGCTCCCTAACCACCGAAAACCAAAAGTGAAACTTAACACACTTTGAACGTCTGACCCAGCTTCTGTGCCTCTGTTCTACTCTCTGTTGTCATTTTTACCCCCCCCTTATCGGCACCCCAGCCTCAGAATAAAGTGTTTTTGGTGGATTTTGTAGCCGCGCTGCAAATTGTACAGTTGTGCTCATAAGTTTACATACCCCAGCAGAATTTGTGATTCTTTGTCCATTTTTCAGAGAATATGAATGAT
>JAPQRP010000024.1:35351541-35364427 GCA_037367295.1 Apogon hyalosoma | reverse complement strand
GGAGGGTTCAAATTCAAACTGTTTGAACTATTAGGGTCCAAATACACAAATAAATGAACCACAGACTAATAAAAGTGAGTTTAGCAAAATACGACCCCTTTAAACAAGCCCTTAAACTGCAAAAAACAACTGTATAAAAATATCCAACAAAATTATAGTGAAAATATGTTCTGAAAAATGTTGACAATATCTGTTTTATTCCGTGACTGTTGCTCCTTTAATCATAAATAGTTCATCAGGTTCATACACAGGCCTGCACATTAAGTATATCTACACAGGCCTGCACATTAAGTATATCTGAGTTTTCAGGTGAGCTAACTCACTTCCTTCACCGTCAGAAATGACAGTTACAGCGTTTACAAAGCACTATGTTTGGCTTTTATTGATCATTATTCCTGCTGATAAGAATAAATGGATAAGAAGGACTAGAAAACAAAGTGGTTTCTTTCTGCTGCATCTTTCACCACAGACACAAGGAGAGAGAAGACGCTGTTTATTTCAGTAATATATTTTATTACTGATTAGAAAAAATGTTCAATGAAAAAAAAAAAACAATTTATATGTTTTACAAAGGCAAGATGGAAAATCAGGTCCATTGTGACTGTTGAGTTGTCGATTCTGACAAGACAAACAAAAAAATGCCTTTTTGTTGTTTGATTTAGAAATGGAAATCAAACTGCTCTATTTTCATGTGTTTAATTTCTTTTTCTGAAAACATGGTGACAAATGACGGATATGTTTACAAAAGGATTTAATTTAGCTTTATTTTTTTTTAATTATTCCTCTAAGAATACGAATGATTTGAATAAGAAAAAATAGTCCCTGCTGTTCATCTTCTATACTGACTAAAAATCTGAGAAACTAATAACAGCAGCGTAGAATTGGAAAGTTTGTTCTTTTTTTTGGCTTTTAGTTGAAGGGGTTATATGTAATATTGATAACAAAGACACACTAACAGCTACAACAGCTGTTCGTAAAGCTCATTGTTTCCACACATCTGTATCGAGTTTTCTTCTTCAAAATAAAACTCTTAGACGCTTATTTTAACAGTCACTGTGTCTCATAATGTGGACGTGCTGAATCCAGCTGATCGTTTACATTATAGCGCTATTAGCTTAGCTTTGTTAGCTTAGCTTTGTTTTTAGACAGGAAACAGCCACAGCGAAACCACAAATCACCTCGGTTTTCTGTTCGGTTTGTGTTGACAATAACTGAACTAAAGATCTGTTTGGAATCCAACAAACGAGGTCAGAACCGTCACAGTTTAGTCTGAACCATGGATTAGAGGTAGACCGATATATCAGCCGGCCGATATATTGATTTCAGTTGTAAGAATGTTATAAGATATTTGATCAGGCACCTGTGTGGGCAGCACTTGAAGTTCAATAAATATAAAGAGTACAATGTATATGTGTATTATTAATTTCATTTATACTGGTGCTTAAAAATCTTAATTATCTGAGTGTTTCAGTTGTATTTTAAGGTCAGTGTGCTTTAAAAAAAAAATAAAAAAAATCTGCCTTAAATATCGGCCTCAAAAGTCAGCTGCAGATGTTGGGCATTGGCTGACCAAATTTTTTAAAAATGGCATCGGCCTTAGAAAAACCCATATCGGTCGACCTCTACCATAGATCAACAAATGACAACTTAACAAAGATAAGAACATCCCATAATAATATTATACCTCTGTGTACTTTGAGAGTCTTCCTGGGATGTGAACAGGTGAAAATGACCCTGTTCTTCCATGTTGTTTCCAATTTGTTTATGTACATATTATTTTCTTTGAAGCAAACCAATTTTACATAATTAATTTATCACTTTTCTAATACTAATTAATTATTTTTATTATCTGGATTGGGTATGCACTTGGGTTTGTTCTGTATAAATTTGGAAAAACTATGTTATTATAACTTTATACCTTCAAAAGCGTCAGAACTTCACAGCTCTTCATTGTAAACACTCTAATGATATATTTAGATCATGTTTTAAAATATTTTGGAGTTTAAATACTACAGACAGCTTCTTTAAAGTGAGTGCATTTTCTGATATTTCACGTGGTCTTATAGTGAAAGTTATTGAATTCACGATGATTCACACTCATGCATGAGTCACATATCAGTAAGAGACAATACTTACACATGATCCATGATGATGAAGATACAGAACAATAGAAAAGCTAATTAAGGTATAATTGTGACAAAGCGGCGCCGATCCTCTGGTGTAAACCTTTGTTTACTCGCTGATGTGAACAGCAGATGTTACCTAGAGAAGATAACTATGAACGTTTCAGCTGAGCACCAGCATTATAAATATATGAGACGGCAAAAACATTAATGATCTCTGTGCATTTGACATCTATGAATGAGTGTTAAATGTAAAGCACGTTCTGCCTCAGTTATGATCACACATTCATATGTTTTAATTGCTTTGAACCCACATTCTTAAGCAGGATCAGATCATTTTTAAAGAATTTTCTCTTTATATTGACACGTACAGAATTAATATGCAGTGATTTGACAGATGATGAGCAGTATTCACATGGTGTCGATTTAGTTTAATTATGAATTATAACAATTGTATTTTGTATTTGTATTGGTTTATATGTAGCATATATTCAATGGTTTATGATGTAGAATTTATATATATACAGGGTGCGATTGGTAAAAAAAACAGAGGGGGGGTAATTTGTTTTGTTTTTTGTTTTTTTGTCAGAGTGGGGTGGGGTGGCAGCAGCTATATGTGGGGGTGTGGTCTATAACTAACGTAACTAACGCTGGTCTTTATAAACTTTCAACGTCCAACTCTCAGGTTCTATTCATCTATTATACAGTGGATCTTACACAAAATGTTCACAACTTCTAATCTGTATCCACTGGACACACAAATGCTGGGCCCCATGAATTTGTCACATTTACCCCCCCGTGGCGGCGCCGGCGGTTTGGTTCAGGTGAACGTCAGCGCCAGTAATGTAGGATATAGGTGCAAGAAAAGTCAGTCACAACCTACCTGTTATTTCAATTGGTTGGTTGTCCCCCCCCAAGGATGAAATTCATTCAGCAGAAGTATGGATGCCCCCCCCCCAACAAATCGCACCCTATATATATATAGACTGATAGAAAGCACATGAGTGCCAAAGTCACACTACCATGTGGTGTTAATAAACTTAGCAGCACAAACACAACTCTGTAATCCACCATTGGTGTTGCTGTTGTTACGTCCAGTGTTTTATTCTTCTGGTCACGTGGTTCTATGGCATCATCGTTTCTATAAAGTGGTGTTGTGCCTGTCCATACGCCAACGCCAGGGCGGTGTTGTGAGATTTTCCCGCTCTGGTACCCGTTCTCCAAAAAGACCGTTTCAGATCACCGTCAGCGCTGGTGTCATGTGGATAAAAGGCTGAAACAAACTTAAACTTTTGCAGATTCACATAATTTGGTTGTGGTGTGTACAGGGCGTATATGCCATATGTCACCACAGTACTGTGGCAACAAGAGGACAATGAGTTCATGGAACAGTATCCATGGTTTGCTCTGGGGCAACAACATGCCCGTCCTGGTTAATGTCACAGTACAAATGCTAACATTTGATTGGCTCAGTGGCAACACACTAACTGATAGTTCGTGCCACAGTACTGTGGCAGTAGACATTGTCATTTTATTTGTTTGTAGCTACAGTTTGTACTTCTCTTTTCACATTCCTGTCTTTCTATTCTGTGTCTTCCAGGGTCCGACTGTGTCTCGGCTGTGGAGGAAAGAGCAAACACACTCCTTACTCAGTGAGTACTCAATCAGTGGGAAACATGCTTGTCTGTTGGGTTGGTGATTTATTACAGGCTATAAATGACTGCGACCGTGGCTGTTTTTCCAGGTACAGCGGCTGCAGGAGCCTACAGTAATCTCCTCCTCCCTTAAACGTGTGTGCGTGTGTGTGTGCGTGTGCGTGTGTGTGTGTGTGTGTGTGTGTGGGCAGAAACACTCCTGTGGTAATAATTTTGAGTTATCAACGTCTGAAACGCATGATTATGTTAATTAAAACCTGGTGACACAGACAAGACAAACTACACCTGTTCAAAGCTTTAAAAAATTAAAGAATGGAGTATATTTTAGGTTGTTTAGTCCAGAGGTGTCAAACATACGGCCTGTGGGTCAAAACCAACCCACCAGCGGTTCTAATCTGGTCTGTGGAATGAATTTGCAAAGTGCAAAAATTACACTGAAGATATTAGCAGTTAATGGTGTTAAAGTGGTTTTAGTTCAGGTTCCACATCTAGACCAATGTAATCTCAAGTAAAATAGTTACAAAATAATCTATGTATGATGATAATGCCATTTTTTCTCTTTGTTTCAGTGCAAAAAAAACCCCAAAACATGAAATCATGAAAAATATTTACATTAGCAAACTATCCTTTAACAATAAAATGTAAATAACTGGAAATGTCTAAATAAAGTTATGTGCAGTTTTATCAATATTCAGCCTGTTATTAAATGCTATTTGCGCATAATACACATGTATAAATGATCAGTTGAATTTTTTGTTAAAATTCCACTTATTTTTCTTAAGAAATTTAATTTTTTTTTCAAGGTGATCACATCTTTTTTTTTTTTTGAATAGTTGGAAATATAAATACTTTCATACTTTAATGTTATTTTTGCACTAAAGCAAATAGAAACATTTGGAGTCATTATTTATAGGTTATTATGCTATTATTTCACTTTAGATCACATTGGTCTGAATGTGAAACCTGAAATAAAACCACTTCAACATCCTTGATGGTTAATATCTTCAGTGTCATTTTTACATTTCATAAATTCCTCCCACAGGCTGAATTGGACCCTATGGCGGGCCAGTTTTGGCCCACGGGCCGCATGTTTGACCCCCCTGCTATACTTCCACATATCCTCCCCCACTCATTATCGTCCACTACCCAGTTATCCTTTCAGGGTCATGAGGGGTGGAAGCTCATTCCTGCTGACATCAGGTGAGAGGGAGGGTCCGTCCAGGGGGAAAGGTCACCTGTCCATGACTCTGAGACAAACAGACGTTCACTCACATTCACACCGACCTCCAGTTAACCTGTGAACCTCGGTTCTCTTCGACTGGTGGAGGAATAACACTCAGAACAGGGGTGTCAAACTCATGTTAAGCGGGGTCCACACATAAAATTTTCTGCATCTGAAGAGAGTTTATATCTGTGACAGACCCCACACACGGAGATAAAAAAATCAGGCATTCAGCAGTTTTGTGAGCGCACATAACGATTCTGTCCCACCACCAATCTAGAACCTAGTTCTCCAAGCCAGAAATCTCACCTGATCAAATATGATCTAACAAAACCAAAGAAGAAGAAGAAACATAGGAACAACCGGAAAACACAACGCACAACATGTCATTTCAGTTGTGGTGCGACTTGGCGGAGACGTTGAATAGACATTCTCGGGCTTCCCAGTTCCACGAGCTGGTCCTCCATTCCTGAAGTCCACTGAACTTTGTTTCAGGTCGGCTGTGTTTGTTTTTACTCACGCCTGTGGCTACCCGATCTGCACACCTACCCAATGTATGCGCAGTACGGTCGGCCGTCACGACCACAAAACTGCGGCAACTCTGTTTGGACAAAGCCGTTTTGTGGACCTTACCCGATTTGCGCCTTTTTAAAAAAACAAAAAACTTTATTAACAACATTTACATTTATTTAGACGCACTTTCCTGATCCCAAACTTGGGGAATTCTTTTGTAATAGCATGACATACAAACGTTAACACTTAGAAAGAAGTCTTACATAGAGCAAGGAATACTAAAAGGATAGAATAATAGAAATTAGAGGATAATAAGAGGATATAATATAATATAGGATGTAGCGGAGTATGTACAAAATCTAGAATGCTGCTATATTTCAGGTTCCACATTCAGCCCAATATGGTCTAAAGTGGATCAGACCAGTAAAATAACTAGAAAAGCAGACACACACATCCCCCCCCAAATCACCACAAAAATGTCATAATTTGTTTCTTGTGCCAGTATCAACATTTCCTGAAAATTTCATCTAAGTCCTTCTATAACTTTTTGAGTTATCTTGCTAACAGACAAACAAACAAACAGACAAACCTTGACGAAAACATAACCTTTGCCGTTCCTTGGCGGAGGTAAATAAATAACAGTGAACAAGTAAAATTACATCATGAAAATGTTTACATCTACTAAGTATCCTTTAAAATTATGAACAACCGAAAATGTTTTATGAAAAATAAGTGCAGTTTGAATAATATTACCCCTCAGTTTATCATTTCCACATGCGCATTACAACTTATAGATCACAGTGGATCTACAAATACGCACAACATTTAATAACAAACAGAATATTGTTAAAATTACACTTAATTCTATTAAGACGTTGCAGGTTGTTCATATTTGTTCATGCTATTCATATTTTTTGGGAAGGGATAGTTTGTAAATGGAAACATCCTCACTGAATTTGACTTTTTTACGCTAAAACAAAGACACAAATTTGGAGTTGTCATTATTTCTAGGTTATTATGATAATATTTTACTGGTTTAATGTACTTTAGATCATATTGTTCTGTATGTGGAACCTGAACTAAAATGATTTTGACACCATTGATTGTTAAAATCTTAAGTGTAATTTTTGTATTTCATAAATTCATCCCGTGGGCCAGATTAGACCCTTTGGCGGGCTGGTTTTGGCCCACAGGCCTCATGTTTGACACCCCTGACCTAGAGGAAGCCCACACGAACATAAGGAGGTGCAAACTCTTCACATATTCCTGCACTTCACAGAGGAAGACGGGAAGAAAATAGGTGTCACTCAATTCACACGGGATGTAATGTAATGATAAAAATATAATAAACTATAACGGGATCTGAGATGAGTTCCCTTATTATCTGTTATTTCTAACACCTCACACGTCACGTGTGTAAACTCTTATTTCAGCTTTTGCGTGATTTCCTGTTTTAGCATCACATGGTTTCTCCTCCGCCCCATCACTTTAGGAGATGAAAAATGGACACGATTAGCGGATTTCCACCTATTATTTTGATGCGAAGTCAACCAGTAATGATGACATTAAAATGACATTTTTTACTCAAAGATCAGGAGAAAATTGACAAAACGAATCTCATCTGAAGGAGGTAAATTAATCAAATGATAATTATGATAAAATGTTAGTTACGAGTACAAAATGGTATTATATTCAGACCAGGAATGGGCATTTTAATTACGTTTTGAAGCCAAATTATGAACCAATTATAGTCGTGTTTATATGGACAAAAGTATTGGGACACATCATGTCTACAGCTGTAAAATGTCCTGCTCATGAGGATTTGAGATAAAAACCTCAACCTCTGTTAGAAAAGAAACCCCTGCATTCAACATATCCGAATACCTTTATCCACACAATGTAGATAAACTGTTGTTTTTTCAGGTTATTCCTAGAATTCTCAGCATTAAATATAAACTTTAAAGAAATATTGATGTTTATAAACTATATGGACATAAATATCGGGACAGATCATGTCTACAGCTGTAAGACGTCCTGTTCATGATGATTTGGGATAAAAACATGAATATTTCCTTAAAGTTTAAGGGGAGAATTTTCTTAAGTGAGACGTGAAGAAAGTAGATGGTTCGTTGTGGTAAAAAATTATTATTTACAGTCAGAGCACGAAAAATATTTTAGAAATGTAGAGGTAGAACATTTAAAATCATAGTTATGGATGGGCAAAAAAAATCAGTTTTGAGGGAAAGTAAGTCAAAACCATCTCTGGGGCATTTTGGAAACAAATATAATTTAAATCTGTGAAAATATATAAATATATAAAACTATACTATGACATTTGTCGTTATTGTTTTTCAAAGACCCCTGTTAGAAAAGAAGCACCTGAATTCAACGTGTCCACATACTTTTGTCCACATGGTGTATCTTCTTTTTCTGAGCGTTCATAAGTATTCATTCCACATCTGAGCGCTCCCCTGCTCTTTCCACGCCCAAACTTCATGTGTAGTACTGTTTGCAGAGTCAGTATTGAACTGACAGAGTGTTAGCATTCGATATTCTCCTCCCTGCCTCGGTCAATGTGTAATATTCACTCGCTAGCTGACTGACGGCTTTTGCCATCTGAGCTGCTCCTGTGTGGTTTCAAGCCGAGATCAGGAAGCTTTTTTTTTCTTTTTTTTCTCTCCTTTAGAACTCCACTTGAAGTTCATAACATCTCGAGGTGTTTCGCTGTGAGAATTAACAGAACGAAGAAGCCGGGATGTGTTCAGATACTCCCTTTGTGATGCAAAGTTTTCCTGTTGTAACCCTTCCAAAAAGACCTTAATTACCTCTCGCTAAAGCCGCCGGAGTTAATTTTCGCCGTCACGTGTTTAACCAATTACTCAGAGTGTAATGAAGTGGAACGGGGT
The DNA here is from genome assembly GCA_037367295.1 of Apogon hyalosoma. Classification (NCBI taxonomy): domain Eukaryota; kingdom Metazoa; phylum Chordata; class Actinopteri; order Kurtiformes; family Apogonidae; genus Apogon; species Apogon hyalosoma. Next base: position 35,356,008 of record JAPQRP010000024.1, on the reverse strand, counting down.
TTACCGGAGTTCACGCTACACCCCCGACCCGCTTTTTTTCTTAGCCTAGTTTGGCTATTCCGGAGTGGCGAGCTAATCATTGCTAAAGGTTCAACCAGGCACTACCTCATTCCAGATACATACATTTATCCGTGTCAATATCCATTCCGCGTTTAATCATTTCTCCGCAGCTATCTCAATATCGCGGGCTACCGAGGGAGGCGGGGGGAAGCTCATTATCTATGCCGGCGTGTTACAGTATTAGGGATTATCCCTGACAGATAGTTTTCCTTCCAGGCACCATTAGCTTGGCCTCATCCCATTTGGTATTTCCAACACCTGCGACCATCTTCCTCTGGGCACAAGAATTATTACCATTGTATTTTTTCTAGGGTATATAAATTAATCATGGGGATCACAAGCAACTACTTTAAATTTTTGGACTGTGACCAAGAAACACATCCTCCCCAAGGATGCCACGGACCTATGCATCATTAAAACAGAGTTGTGCTGTCTGATAGGGGAACAGTGCCAGCTCCTTCACTTATATACCTGGCGGGGATGGTGTTGTCCCCATGTTTCATGCATAAAACCCACTGTCTATGTTTAAATGCAATCAACCTCCTCCGGTCTGACTTTGAATGTTAATGGGAGGCAAGGGAAGTAACGGGATAAGAGTTGATCTGCCTGAAAGTGGAAGTGGACAGCTGACAACAGCCAACGTAAATGAACATCGATCATCGGCCAGGGCACGTTCGCTAATGATCCAAAGCTGCAAGGGCTTGTTAGATAACCTCTGCAATGGACCGTAATGGCTCCCATATCCTCACAATCCGCTAAATACCAACGCTTATAATTCCTCATCCCCGCGCAGGCCGACGTTCTGCCTTGAATTCAGACGACGCGGGTGTAAATTAACAGGATTACCTTGAAGTTATGAGCCTGAAAGTGCAATTAGTAAACTGTGGAGAAGAGTAAATGCAGCTTATTACAGGCTTCGACAGCCCAGTCACAAAAAAAAAGAAAAAAGAAAGGAGATATGGCTATCAAATCAAATCAATACGCAGCTGATTATTTTCCACGTGTGACTTTTTTTTTTTTTTTTTTTTAACCTGTCAATCAAAAACGCACAAAAAACAAAAAAAAAGCTCCTCTGCGTTTTCATTTGGCTCTAATTTGACTTGTTCTGAGTTGCGGGGTTTGGCGAGCGCTTCTGAATCTTAAAACCTATCGATTTGGAATTACTTACAGGTGCCGGCCTATAGCGGTATTGATCACAGATAGGCGTTTTGACAAAATGCCTGGAAAACATTTTATATCGATTTAAAGTTTTCTTGGAAGACAATAAGGCCCACATCTGACTGTAATTACCATACGTCGGTGTCGCTCATTTAGGGCTTTATCCAACACCTTCATCAACATCTGACTCTATACAGAAGACGGAGATCAGGACGAGGATCGGCATTTTATTGAAAGAAGAGAACATCCGACGTCTCTGAGGTGCAAGTAGGTCACGAGATTGTGGTTATTATTGTTAGGCGGATAAAGTTTCTTCAGTGGATTTCTCCGGAATGTATCAAGCCAGTGAGTCTCATAAGGAAAGACATCAACCAAATCTCTCATTATTGATTAATCCTTCAGTATTTGATTGAGGCTCATGACAAGGCTGTGGGCAGGATGACAAACAAAAAGCCAGAAGGTTAAAAAAATAGTGGAAACCGAGTCGATAATGACGACCGACAAGATGAAGCTGGGCCGATCTGTACTGTGGCCCCTTCGAATAAACAAAGAAGAGGAAAATAAATCTACTCCTACACAGATAATGTTTTTCCATTTGCCCTCCGTCTCTTCGCGATCAGTGTTTGGTCTCGGTCGGGTACATCCGTCTGTCGGAAACACTTTACTTCAGCTCAGACACAAGAAAACTAAGACGAACTAGAGGGAGATGTTTGTGAACTTGATCCAGATACGGCAAAACGACCAACTTTTGACATCTGACATTTCCGAAATTGTGACTTTTCGGACCCACGTGGTACATTTTAACCTCATTTTGCATCTTAATGCTTCTGTTTCTTTCAGTATATAAACTATATGGACAAAAGTATGTGGACACGTTGAATTCAGGTGTTTCTTTTCTAACAGGGGTCTGGACACAGAACAATAATATCAAATGTTATAATATAGTTTTATATATTTATAGATTTAAATCGTTATCTTTGCTTCTGAAATGCCTCCGAGATGGTTATAACTTAAAGCTGCGTATGACTTTTGTCACCAGTTTTTCATCAGATCTGGAAAACCCGAGTCATAGCCTAAGTATCAGGAATCTGTCGGTCTTTCCGTGATTACGCACCTGAATCTCTTTCCTCACGGTGAACAGTTTTGAAGTGTACCCCACCATAAACTATCCATTTGTTTACAAACAGAGCCAGGAGGTCACTATAGGCATTTTCGGAAATTTGTCGCGACGTGCATTGTGGGAAGCGGAGCTCCATGGATTGGATTGTTTACGGTGGAATACATTAGATTCAGTACAAGAGATTCAGGTGCGTAATCACAGAAAGACTTCTGGATTCCTGATACTTAGGCTATGACTCGGGTTTTACAGATTTGATGAAAAATTGGTGATGAAAGTCATATGAAGCCTTAATTTCTCTCAACAATTTTTTTTTTCATCCATGACGTTGATTTAAATGTTCTACCTCTAAATTTCTAAAATATTTTTCATGTTCTGACTGTGAATAATAATTTTCTACCACAACTAACCATCTACTTTCTTCACATCTCACTGAGGAAGACGACAAATGTCATAATATAGTTTTATATTGGAATAAATATCATTGCATTAGTTAGTTTGGTTTAAATTGTTATCTTTACGTCCAAAATGCCTCAGAGGAAATTATTTTTATATGTCAAATTCCCACGAACAGGACATCTTACAGCTGTAGACATGTGTCCCAATATTTTTGTCCATAAAGTTTATAAACATGAATATTTCCTTAAAGTTTAATGTTAGATTGTTCTTCCTCAGTGAGATGTGAAGAAAGTAGATGGTTAGTTGTGGTAGAAAATTATTATTTACAGTCAGAGCATGAAAAATATTTTAGAAATTTAGAGGTAGAACATTTAAAATCAGAGTCATGGATAAAATAAATGAATAAATAGATAAATAAATGTTGAGAGAAAACCATCTGAGGCATTTTGGAAGCAAAGATAATTTAAACCAAACTAACCAATGCAATGATATTTATCCCAATATAAAACTATATTCTGACATTAGTCATTATTGTTTTGTATCCCAGACCCTTGTTAGAAAAGAAACACCTGAATTCAATGTGTCCACATACTTTTGTCCACATAGTGTACATCAGTATTTTATGTATTGCCTATGAATATAAATCATTTGTACAGGAGCAGACTTTGCTGGATGAATTTACAGATACAGATACAGATGAACTTTATTGATCCCCAAGGGGAAACTCACTGTATTTATGAATTTGAATTGATATATGTGGTTTTTATTCACATTTTATCAACTTTAGCAACATGTAGTGCTCATTCCAGTTGGGGGAGTGCATAATGTGTTGACATTTCCAGTTTATTGCCTGTGAATGTGGCTCCTGAGTCGTCACAGATCTGGAAAATTTTGCATTGGGAGGCAAAAGGGGGGGTGGCATGTGTTGGCAGGGTGACATGGAGATCAGCATATATATGATCTGAGATTCAACAAAAGAGACACGAAAATAAACTGTTGTTGTTTCATGAACTTTTGCAACATAATATCCGTGTTCTTGATGAACAGCGACAAGACCAGTGTTGACGTTTAAAAAAAGTGTGACGCTCTAAAATACAATTATTAGTAGCAAAATGAAAATGGTCCATTCAAGTACTAGTTTTGTTTAGTAAAAAAAAATAAAGATGTTAAATGTTTTAATGTCAATTTATGGTTTGCGTCAATGCTTTGAGATGCTTGTGGAAATCACAACGGTTTTTAGGTACAGTTTGGTGGAGCGACACGAAACCATAGCCCCGCCCCTGTACAGCCACCCCCTGTAGCCCCACCCCTGTAACCCCACCCCTTTAGCCCAGTCCTTGTAACTCCGCCCCTTTACATCTATCACTAATTCTGCCTCTATAGCTCCATACCTGTACTTCCACTCCCTCTAGCCCCACCCCTTTTGCTCCACCCTTGTACATCAACCCCCTGTAGCTCCGCCCCTGTAGCCCAGTCCCTGTAACTCCACCCCCTCTAGCCCTGACCATGTTGCTTTGTCTTTGTACATCCACCCCCTGTAGCTCCGCCCCCGTAGCCCAGTCCCTGTAACTCCACCCCTGTACATCCACCCCCTGTAGCCCTGCCCCTGTACATCTACTCCCTGTACATCCACTCCCTGTAGCTCCGCCCCTGTAGCCCTGTTCTTGTAACTCCACCCCTGTAGCTCCGCCCCTGTAGCCCTGTTCTTGTAACTCCACCCCTGTAGCCCCGCC
>JAPQRP010000024.1:35321513-35333374 GCA_037367295.1 Apogon hyalosoma | reverse complement strand
AAAAAATTTTTTAAAAATTAATTAAAAAATTTGAACTTTGACTTACTGTACCCAAAATGTAATGACATCTATTCTGGGTCACTAGCAATGTATAAATCCAATTTGGCATGAATTCAACCAGTAGCTTTGCTGCTAAAGTGTTAACAAACAAACAAACCAAACCAAAAACAAGTGGTTCCAGGCACAACAAGCCCCGCCCCTTGCACGTATTGTAGCTTATTTTGGCATCGATCCAGCTGATGTCATCATGTCTATGCGTGTTCCGACATCAACATATCAATTGCCTCTATGTATGTGGCAAGTTTGAAGTACATTGAAACAAAATTGATGTTTTTATAGACATTTAAAATTTGACCCATTATAAGTAAATGGGAGAAAAAACAGATTTAAAACATTTCAAAACAAATTTCACTTTGACCTACTTTTCCCAAAATGTAATGACATCTATTCTGGGTCACTGGCAATCTATTAACCCAATTTGGCATGAATTCAACTAGTAGTTTTGCTGCTAGAGTGTTAACAAACAAACAAACAAACAAACCGAACCAAAAACAATGCCCGTTACCTCTCCTTCAGGGGGCGGGGTAAAAATATTACAACAAAATGCTAAAATATATAAAAGGCCAACTCTGTACTACAGATGAAATAAATATATACAATCTATAAGGACATATACAGGCAGTATAGAATATGGACATAGTAAGATTTATAGACAGGTTACATGGGTTGTGATCATTGCATTTGGAGGTGAGCGTCAATATTTAGGACGTGGCTCTAAATTCTGTTTAGTCCTGAACAAACCGGGACACCTGGTCTTCGTCCTCTGAAAACTGCAGCTTTTGTGTGGGATGACGTCGTTCATTGCGGTGTTTGTCTGCAGGTGGAAAGTGGACGGCAGAGAAATAAACACCGAGCTGGATCCAAACTACAGCTTCGTGGAGGGAAACCTGCTGATCAACAACCCCCACGTCATCAATCACGGAGGAGTGTATCAGTGCATCGCTACCAATACATTCGGAACCGTCGTCAGCAGAGAAGCCAAAGTGGAGTTTGCATGTGAGTCCGACCTCGATGACGCCGAAAGATGAATTTTGGGTTTGCGCTGCGATGAATCATTCTGAATTTAGAAAACAGCTGCGGCAATCGACGTCAATTTCATTGATAAATTCTGCTAAGTTTATCAGTTAAATGATCGTGTGTAAAATGTTTATGTTTAAATTGTGTCAGATCAGGAAAAAAAACCAACAAATTGTGTTTTTTTTTTTAAGCCTGAAATAACGATTTTTCAAGTAATTTAGCTTTAACACTCAAATGACCACACTGTCAACAAATAAAATGTTCAATCAGTGTGTATTAAATAACTAACACAGGAATAATATGGCCGTTTTTAATTGTCGCCTGCATTTTTTCCCTCTATTTTTATATAAATTGTCGGTAAAGTTACACAGAAAATGGTATTAGAGGAAAATGGTTGCATATTTTTCAGCATAATAAATCTCTTCCTCCATTGTAAACTGTTATAAATGAAACATAGATGATGCTACAATCAAGTATTTAGATCCAAAATTCATGCAAAGTAGGTTAAAGGTATAAATGCTCATATAAATGAAACAAAGTGTGGTTGTAAACTAGCTAGAGAATGTGGATTTTTAAAAATATAACATCAACAGTTTGCAAATAGAGAATACTTATTTATTTATTTATTTATTTATTTTTACCAAGTAATGAGTCATGATTGTGTATACTGATGTAATGCTAACACTTAAACCCAACAAACAGTGATACAATGGAGGCTGCAGTTTTAGCATTAGCCTGTATTAGCCTGTGTATTAAATAGGTACCAAAACAAAGGGATAATATGAGTGTTTTTCATTATCACCCGTATGTTTTCCCTCTAGTTTAAGAACACCGACTGTTTTACTTGACTGTCTAAAATGACACTGAAAATGGTATTTTGCACATTTTTTCAGCTTCCTAAATCTCTTCCTCAATTATAAATTGAAACATAGATTGTGCCACAATCAAACGTTTATATCCAAGTTTTACCCGAAGGAGGTTAAAGGTCTAAATGCTCGTATAAATGAAATGAAGTGTGGTTGTAAAATAGCAAGGACGCATGAATTTAAAAAAAAATATTTTTTTTTTTATTACAAAGGAATGAGTCATGATTGTGTAAAATGGCGCAATGCTAATATTTAAACCCAATAAACAGTGATACAACGGAGGCTGTAGTTTTAGCATTAGCCTGTATTAGCCTGCGTGTTAAATAACGACCAAAACAAAGGGATAATATGAGTGTTTTAATTATTACCTGTATCTTTTCCCTCTAATTTTATACATTTAGAAATAACTATTTTTCATGACTGTCTAAAATAATTCTAAAAATTATCTTAGAGGAAAATGTTTACATACTTTTAGGCTTCACAAACCTCTTCCTTCATTGTAAAGTGTTATAAATGAAACATAGATGGTGCTACAAACAAGTATTTATATCCAAGTTTTACCTGAAGGAGGTTAAAGGTATAAATGAAACTAAATATAAAAATATAACTCCAGTGGTTTCACAAAGGAATGAGTCATGATTGTGTAAAATGCTGTAATGCTAACAGATAAACCCGACAAACAGCGATACAATGGAAGCTGCAGTGTTAGTATTACCCTAGCATGCTAATGTTAAGCTAAAGAAGTACAAACATGAATATGATTAATGTTTAAATGTATTAGAACCCAAAACAAACCTGAAACCAGTAAATCTCATATATTAAATCTTGGCATATTGTATTTATTTCATTTTATTTCTTTATTTGTATCTCATGTTAAAGTAAAAAAAAAAAACCAAAAACAATAAAAGCAGGAAGTCAGTTACATATGCACCCATCAAAGGTCATTAATCACAGAAAAAAGTAACGGAATACAATAAATTTAACCTAAATATTGCGCTCAACTGTATAATTCTGAACATATAAACGGATAAACTGAAATGTCTCAATCCTGGGGAATCAGTTTTGTCCGTCAAACATCATCTTTCATGTCTGACATGATTGCGTAACCTCTCCGTGTGACCTATTGCAGCGGCCGAATCCACAGAGGACCGTATGTCTTGATTTTGGAGATTTTTTTAATCAGCCAGGATCTGATTTGACCGCTGCTGATATTTGCTCGATCCCCTCTGGGACTCCGCCTGGTATTTCGGAGACTTTGGGATTGATATGTCTTCTCGCTGTTTATTCTCTCACACGGCACAGCAGCATTTAATTAAAGGTGAAAGTAATCTCTCAAGCTCGATTAGTGAGGAGTGTGTTCCTGGCCGCCCTATGCTCCATCTCTTGCTGTAATGTGAAAGGTTTGGGGTGGGGGGGGTCCCCGCGGCCACAGGGTTTAACGCATATCAAAGCATCTGCAGGCCTCGTCGATGCACCATTTGAGTCATCTGAAGCTGTGACCACAACCACAGCTAATTTTACTGATAATTCAGATTAAATGACTCTATCTGTGCATTTGCTTCCTAAAAATGTCAACCCATAAAGACCCAAACATCCACCAGTGACCAAAACTACCGCGGATCTAAACTATTTAATACCTGCTGATCCACTAATCCTATCAATATATGTGAGTAATTGGCGTAAAATACAGTTTGTCGTCTTTTCACGGTCATCGGATATGACCCATTTGGACGTTCAGAGGCTAAGTAGTGAATGTGGGAAGTGAACGACTTTGAAGAAAAAAATGATAAAATAGCAACGAAATGGAAAAAACGCAAGTCATTTAATGAGTAAAAGGAAGGAAAATTAAGAAAAACCATTAAGAAAATTCACAAAATAATAAATGGCACGGAAGAAAATGGACAAAAACAGCCAAAGGTAATCACTAAAATGAACAAAATGAATAAAAAATTAAGAACAAAATGAGCCACAAACTGAATGAATTGGAAGAAAAATGAATAAACCAGTGTAGTTACTATGGAAACACCGTCATCTTCTACAACACTGATTCACCATGAAAACCCATGGAGTTGGATCAGTGACAGTGGATGGACACACTGGGTTTATGTTCAGTTAATGAGAGATTTTAGTGTCACTTGCTTGACATTTTGAGTCAAATACTTGTATAAATCGTCTATTTTTAAGGCTGAAATTAATGAATTTCATGAAATTTTGTATTAATACTGAAAAACAACAACAAATAGGTATTTATTAAATATTTTGTTAGGGATAGGGTTATGTTTACAGTCATAAAAAACAGTATTATTAAAAATGGTATTAGAGGAAACTGTTTGCATGTTTTTGCATATTTCCTCTGTTCTAAACTGTTATCAAAATCAGAATACTTTATTAATCCCAGGGTGAAATTATTGGTTGTTCAGTTCAATTCAATTTTATTTGTAGAGCCCAATATCACAACAAAGCCACCTCAGAGGGCTTTACAGAAATGGAATTGATAAAAAAAAACAAACAAAAAAAAACACACAATAAAAATAAGTAAACGGTCAAGTAATCAATTAATAAACAGTCGGTGAAGCAAATGTTGTTGTCACTATTCAAGTAAAATAAAAAGTATATAAAAAGTATATTCGTTCCTTTTTCTGCGATTAATGGTCATTGATGGGTGCATATGTAATTGACTTCTTGATTTTGTTTTTGTTTTTTTTAGTTTTTGTTTTTTTTATCTCCGCCGAGGAGGTTATGTCATCATGGGGGTTTGTTTTGTCTGTTTGTCTGTTAGCAAGATAAGTCAAAAAGATATGGAAGGATTTTGATGACATTTTCAGGAAATGTTGATACTGGCACAAGGAAGAAATGATTACATTTTGGTGATGGGGGGAGGGGGGGGGCTGATGGAGGTCTGCGCTCTCCAAGTGCTTTTCTGGTTTAGTTCTTTTTTCTTTTTTCTGTCAAAGTTTGAGACATAAAACTAATAAACCCATAAGTCTGCTGGAGGCTCTGACGTGAACATGCAGATCCAAACGCCCGTCCCTGGATGTCACCTTCAGTAAACCTCAGAACAGCTGTCAAACACCTGATTTGTTCTGTTATATGTTCAACAGTTTTGCAGAACTTCAGTAAGAAGCCGCGGAACACGGTGTCGGTGAGGGAGGGTCAAGCCGTGGTTCTCCTGTGCGGACCTCCACCCCATTACGGAGGTAGGTCCGGCCCTGACTCCTCTGCATTGTCTGCTGTACTTCCACACTCTTGCTTGCCTCAGCGATCTTTATTGTCCCTCAGTCTGCTGCTTATTATCTCGCGGTAACACTGCTGTGTCTCTTTTGTTTTCATACCTTCCTTCTCTTCTATTTTTTTTTCTCCCTGCTGCACTTCTTTTCAAACTCTGACACTGTTCTCCACTCCTTATCTGTCAGACACTGAATTTTATATATATATATATATATATATATTTTATTTTATTTTTTTTATGATCAGCCTCCGCGGTCCCTGCCCATCTATAGTTCACAGCCTCACACTTCTTAACCTTGAGCTCACTTTTCGCGCCCATATGATCTGTGACCACGCTGTCATCTATAAAGTCTGCGGTGCTCCACTTCCCCCAACTGTCATTTTTTTCCCTGGCTGTGTGCAGGTTATCTGTGGGTAATAAAGGCTTGCTGGTGGCTGCTGTGGCCGGGGGAGCGTTTATCCCGTGGCGCAGCTGTGAGTCGGCTCATGTGTCTGTGTGCTACTGATTAGCGGACCCTCAAAGTGGTCGCACTCCTGCAGCCATTCGTTGCCCACCAGCGCAATTTCACGCCAGCGTACCAGCCTTTTCTCGCCTCTCTGTTTCCAGCTGAATCCCGCGGCCATGTGGGATTCCACACTTTAGCAATTTGGCCCCCGGCCCCCCCCCTGCCCGCCTCCTCTATTTTAAAAGCCTCCATCTCTTTATTTCCTCTCCTTAAACACAACATAGTCACACATTTGATGGGATTTGCAGTGCACGGTAATGCTTGCTGGAGGTGGTTTAAAATTGAAAAACAGAAAAAGTGTTTCTTTCTTTTTTTTTTTTCTTCCCATCGCTATGAGGTTTTAAACATGTCAAAGCATCTGCAGACCTCGCTGATGCACCACTTGAGGAATTCACCGAGGCGCCTTATTCAAAGAGGAGTCATCTAAAGCTGTGATGTTCAACTGAAAAACAGCTACAGCTCATTTTACTGATATGTGGTTCAAGTGTTAAATGGTTCTTAAAAATGTTAACACATAAAGACCCAAATATCCACCCTTGACCAAAAGCATGTACTGATACCTGTTGATCCATTAATCCTATCAATGCATGTAAATAACTGGAGTAAAATACAGTTTGTCATCTTTTCACGGTCATCAGATATGACCCATTTGGACGTTCAGAGGCTAAGTAGTGAATGTGGGAAGTGAACAAATTTGAAGAAAAAAGTAATAAAATCAGCAACAAAATGGAAAAACACAAATAATTTAACAAGTAAAATGAAGAAAAGTTAAGAAAAACAAGTAAGAAAATTCACAAAATAATAAACAGCATGGAAGAAAATGAACAAAAACAGCCAAAGTAATCACCGAAATGATCAAAATGAATACGAAAATGAAGAACAAAATAAGCCACAAACTGAATGAAACTGAAGCAAAATTAATATACCCATGTGGTTACCGTGGAAACGCCCTCGTCTTCTGCAACATTGATTCACCAGTAAAACCCATGGAGTTAATGTTCAGTTATTGATAGATTTTAGTGTCACTTACTTGACATTTTGAGTCAAATACTTTTACAAATTGTCTATTTTTAAGTCTGAAATTAATTAATTAATTTCAAGAAATTTAACCATTTAAACCAAACTAACCAATGCAATGATATTTATCCCAATATAAAACTAAATTATGCCATTTGTCATTATTGTTTTGTATCCCAGACCCCTGTTAGAAAAGAAACACCTGAATTCAACGTGTCCACATACTTTTGTCCATATATTCTACCAGGCTTTGACTTGGATTTGAATTAGTCTTGCTGTAAATGGTGATTTTTTTTTCCCCCCTCCATCGCCATGAGGTTTAAAACATGTCAGAGCATCTGCAGGGCTTGTTGACGCACCACTTGAGGAATACAGTGAAGGCGCCTTATTAAAAGAGGAGTCATCTAAAGCTTCTTTAAGCAATCAATAGGTAAGTGGTGTAAAAGGAGCCGTGCTGAGAGTTAAATTCTGTCAGAGGATGTGAGATTATGTGCCTGCGAGTCCTCTGTTGCTGTGAGACTGCAGCCCTTAAACAGACCCGGAGTCTGATAGTTCCTAATCATGAAAGGTCTGTCAGTTTCTGCCCCGACTTTCCCTGTAATGATTTTAATTCACTGTTTTCCCTCAAGGAAATGAGTGGGACTCTTTACCGTCTGCCCAGTCAAAAGGGCTGACTGCAGAATGTCATGTGTCTGATACAGGAGGGCTGCTTTAATAGTCGAGTTCAACCCGCTGTCCCCAAAGACATCAACTGCCCCCCCCTCCACACACACACACACACATACACACCTACACACACACCCCTCCCATCGCTTTTTCTACGTCAGGGATGTAAAAATCAGTGTAGTTCAGATTCCACATTCAGCCCAATTTGATCTCAAATGGCCCAAACTAATAAAATAATAGTATAATAGCCTATAAATAATGACAACTCCAAATGTTTTTCTTTGTTTTAGTGCAAAAAATAACAATAAATTCTGAAAATATTTACATTTACAAACTGTCCAAACAAAAATATGTGAATAACTAATAAAATAATAGTATAACTTATAAATGACAACTCAAATGTTTTTCTTTGTTTTAGTGCAAAAAATAACAATAAATGATGAAAATATTTACACTTACAAACTATCCAAACAAAAATATGTGAATAACTAATAAAATAATTGTATAATAGCCTATAAATAATCACAACTCTAACATTTTTCATTTTAGTGATAAGAATAACAATAAATTATGAAAATATTTACATTTACAAACTATCCAAACAAAAAAAAAGAAGGGAATAACCTGAAAAAACTGAAATTTCTGAAGAAAAAAATTTGTGCAATTTTAAAAATATTATGCCTCAACTTTAACTAGTAACCGGCAGAATGTTGTTAAAAGTGCACTTAATTTTCTTTGGACATTTCGGGTTGTTCATATTTGTTCGGGTTGTTCACATTTTATTGTTAAAGGATTAGGCTAATGACGTTCATTTTGTCTAATGTTAATGTAATTATACTTTTTTCTTTTGTTCAGACACTGTTGTATAGTTTGTAGATGTTACCTGCGCGACAGTTTCGGCTGCGACTCCAGTCTTCCTCAGAAGCGTCATTTGACGTGCTGCTGACGTGTCACTTATCAGCTGGTCGGCTCGACGGACCAATTGGAGCCCGTCCAGCCCACCGCGCCTCTCTCCCGCCTCGGGTGGCCTCTGGAGGATGGAATCCCAGGCGTGCGACAGGGTGTGCGCCCCCTCGACGAGTCAGTCTGTTTTTAAAAGAGCAAACACATTAGTTTGATAATAAATGGATTCACCAAACCACTAGAGTGAAAGAAAAGTTTTTGTATTATCGTCCATATTCCCTGAAAAATGAGCAAAGAATGGCAAATTCTGCGAGGGTATGTAAACTTATGAGCACAACTGTGAAATAACTGCTGTCAGAGTTTAAAAGTGTGACAGCTGAAGGAATAAAACACTTTGAATATGTGTTGGTTCTCTGAGGTGCACGGTAGCGCCAGCCTCAAGGCATCAATGCAGACTTCTTGGACAACACATGGTGAGGTTCCCTGATGACAGTCTCTGCTTTCCCCACCACCTGAAGCTCCAAGAGGGAAAACACGTCTCTTTGTCTGACTGCGATGATCTTGGAACGTGTCTTTGGCCCACGGGCCGCATGTTTGACACCCCTGATCCGCGTGATTCAACTCTTTTTTTCTTTGCATTCATATTCTACCCACTGCCGTTTGGGTTTTTTCTTGAATTTCTATGCATGTCTCCTGTTAGTTCGGATGACTACAGTTGCAGAAAAAACTAAAATAGATCGACGCATAACAGTCGACAAACCTCCAGGCGAGTCACCATATAAATGAGCACGTGACCTTGCGCGCTAACATCTGTCGCTAATTTACCCCTTTGCTTGATTTTTGTTTCCGATACGAGCTTTGTTGTTTCTCAAAAGATCAGGGTGTTTTTTTTGTTTTTTTTTTCTGCTATGAATAGACCAAAACCAGGAGAAAAGAAAAGAGTGAGAGCTGCCATGTGTTCAACAAAACCCACGAGGCTGAGTCATTAGTTTGTATTGTTTCAGGTACCCGCGAGGAAATGAAATACTTTACAAGCCACAAAGGCCGCCCTGACATAGATCCATGAGTTTGGAGGAAATTTAGGAATGGCTTCTATTCATCACCTGTACGGGTGTCGTTAGGGTGAAGGACGAGTCGGTTTGTCACAAAACACTCGAAACAGACATTTATAAATGAAGCAAAAAGACTTTTCACCATGATCATTTTATCCTTTGTCGCTGCAATCACTAAACAACCAAATTGCTGTGTCACTGTGTAATTTACTCCCAATGAACTGACTTAATCGTCGCCTCTGATATCACATTATCCTGCGACAAAAACTGAGCTGCATTGTTCATTTTTGTCCAACCGCTGTTCGATCAGATGACAAAGGCTGCTCTTATTATTCCTGGTCTACACAAGCGAAAGCCTGGCACATTACTCTGTAGTGTCGTAGTACTCGAGACCGTTTTCTGCTTTCTCGGCCTCGTCTCGGACTTGACCTTTCAAGGACTCGTAATTTCAGAGCGAGTCCTCGAGACAAACAGATTTTTTTTTACGTTCATGTTAACAAAAAGATCCAATTATCCCTCACTACAAAAAAAAAAACATATGGAATGACAGTAAAAAGTCCATAGACAAGCGTGCCAGACTGCTCATACAAACAATTCCCAGTCTAACTTAGCCTAACTGTTGATTCTTAACTGAGCTAATAGTCAATCATGGTCATGAAAACTGATTTATTTTTATGGTCTTGGTCTCGACTCGGTCTAGCTTCCTCAAAGACTCGGTCTTGACTGAATTTGAAAACCAACGGTCTCGATCTGGACCCTCCAAGGACTCAGTCTCGTCCCCATCACTATTAGTCTGTTTATCTAAAGTGGCCTCTTTAAGCAAATGTTACGAAAAAACATAATTTCACAGATTTGTGAATCATCCAGTTCCTCGATGCGGGTGTGACGTAAACTGAACCACAATGACTCACTGTACTGAAACGTGTCACAGCATCATTCACTGTTTTAATGCATATTTTAAGGCGTCACATTGGAAAATACTGATGAAAGAAGACAAGGAGTTAACCCATAAAGACCCGTCGATGACAGTGGATGGACACACTTGGTTTATGTTCAGTTAATGACATATTTTACTGAAAAATGTCACTTTTTCTTCAGTTTTCGTCATTTTTGATACAATAACCAGGGGTGCCGCTACCAATTATGGGCCCCATGAAAGGATAACTGTCGTGGGTAGGTAGGGGTGCGGTTCACACACAATGTCACTTACGATAGCGTAAAACGAAACTGAAACTTAACATTCATTCACCGTCCATCTCCTGACCTCTATGCCTCTCTCATACAACTGACCTTACATGAAATTTTCACAACTTCTAACCTGTATCCACTGGGCCCCCTCCACTACTCTATGGGCCCCCCACATATTCTGGGCCCCATGAATTTGTCAAGTTTAGACCCCCTTATTGGCGCCCCAGACAATAACCATCAACTTTATTCCGAGCTTTTATGAACATCTATGTAATCAGTGTATTAAATATTGGAAAATACTTGATTTTCACTGGAAAAAAATGGAAAATATGGATGATTATTTTGTAATAAATGGTCTTAGCTCACTTAGGAAATGTTAAATATAGAGAAAAATTCATATGGAAAATGCTACAAAAGTAGCTCTGGGTCGTTACGGGTCTTTTCAGTGTGTTGTTGGGTCTAGTCTCAAAGGCATCTGACCTCCTTGTCTTTTGAAGTGACTGTATATGTGCACTTGAAGGAAAGTAGAATACCACTTAATTTTGTAACAGTTAGGCCCAATCCCAATTCAGCCCTTGGCCCCTCCCCCTCCATTTTGCGTGTTCATGTGAAGGGGTAGGGGTGTCCCGATTCTCGAAGAGTCAGAGGGGGAGGGCTGTTTGGGACGCAAGACCGATGTAAACACAGCAAAAAAGTGCAGCAGTGTGATGAAAGAAACGCACAAATGTACGTATTTTCTTCATAAACCACTTAATCATTTGATCGACCATTTAACGCCGTATTAACGTGTCGTAGATCGCATTTCGGTGGTTTGCGGTTGACAGCCGCAAAAAGATGGCCAAAGCTCATGCGACAGAGACAGTTCCAGCTGCTGACGACATGGGGAATTCTTTTGGAAACGAAGTTGTCGCATCTGTTAATAGCGACATTGATGACTGCTGATGACATAACCGGTCTGGAAGGGTTGTCCCATTTCAACCCCTACACCTTTTAACTCCATTTAAAAGGGTAGTGCCAAGTGCAAGAGCCAAGGGGTGGGGGGTAAGGGGTGAAACGGGATTGGGTCTTATACTGCCTCCAGGTGGGTCAATTGAGAACCAGTTGTGATTTAGATAAACCAGTAAAAAACAAAACATAGAAACAACTTACAAAGCTACATAATGAGCCATACTTGTGCTAAAAGACAGTATTATATACAGTATTTACAATGATATGTTTAAAGGGGGGTGGCACGGTGGTGCAGTGGTTAGCACTCGTGCCTCACAGCACGAAGGTCCTGGATTCGATTCCAGCACCAGTCGGTGGGACCTTTCTGTGTGGAGTTTGCATGTTCTCCCCGTGTCTGCGTGGGTTCTCTC
>JAPQRP010000024.1:35229125-35249828 GCA_037367295.1 Apogon hyalosoma | reverse complement strand
ATAATTTTTTTTTTTTTTTTCAGACTTTTGTTTATTTTTTAACTATGTTTCTTTAACCCTGTAAAGCCTGAACCATTAAATCAGTGACAGAGAATTCCAGTTCTTTGAAACCGGAGCCTTTATTGGTCCTTCTGAACAAACCAAAAGAAGGGTTTTTCAAATATCAATTTCCATGTATGAGTTTAAATTTTGTATCATATTTGATACATCGGGTCTCAATGCTCAAATATTATTATTTTTCAACAAACAAAAACCTAATATGACGCAAACATGTCTAACAAACTGGTAATTCCTTTTCAAAGTTGTCAAAGTCCTTCCTCCTTCCTCATTAGTGACAGTCTTGTAGTGTCACTGGAAAGACCTCTGGTGAATGAATTCCTCCCCCTGGTGGATTATCTATGTATTGCATGTATCTAATTGTATACATCAGGGTTTTCAAGAAAAAAAAATATCACAGTGATCATGTAGAGGGCTTCAAAAGTCATGGATCAAATATGATACATTTGGCGTTATAGGGTTAGCTATTCCTGAATGTGCTTTTAAGTTTATTTGTTTCTACTTCTAAATGTCTTTATATATTTTTATAGATATTTATATCCCTGATGTCAAGTTTTGGGGATATAATAGTTTTGCCCCAAACTCCGCCAGAATGCGAAAACTAGGACAGATTTGGTTGGATTTCTTCTCCCTTGATAACCAACATAGGGTTCTTCCACTAGAGGTCCCCTATCAACTTCAGCTTCTCTATGAGTATGTAATCCACATTCAGTTGAAAATCAGTTTTTTGGACATAAATGGAGCAATAATAGTCTGATTTAGATCAAATTTGGTTCATATTGATCGTCTTACAAATGTCTATTTTCTGTCTACCATCCAGAGTTCATATGGGGCCATTTTCATTCACTAGGTGGACTTTTGTGGGTTAAAAATTGGTTCTCTGACCATTATTCTGCCACTATCAGGTCCATGTATGTCAAATTGAGTTCATATCGATTGTCTAACAATTATTGTAGATAGATTAATATATAGCAGAGGATTGGGGGGATTTCAGGGAAATACCTTAGCTGACAGCGTAAGCCTCGTTATTAATTGAACATGTCATTAATATTTACCCCGACCATGGCTAATTCTGCTAAAACACAAGACGTACAACTGTAAACATGAGAGCAAATACCATCAGGTGAAACCTGCGACGAACCTTTAAGCTTTAATTGGTCGTATGTTACTTTTTAACCTATAAAGACCCGATGCTACTTTTGTATCAGTTCCCTAATTAATTTTTCTCTATATTTAACCACGTGTAAGTGATTTATCACCATTTACGGTAATATTATTGTCTGTATTTTGCATTTTTCCCATGTAAATAATGTATTTTCCTATATTTAATTCAATGATCATGTAGATGCACTTGAAAAACTCTAACTCTTACCAAATATATTTTTCTCATTTCTAGTCTAAATATCTCATCACATTTAAAATAAGACATAATCACCTAAAGAGTAACTTTTCAGTGAGATGTAAGAATTTATTTTTAGACAATAGATCTGGAAAATCTTATTTCAAGAAATCTTACCATGATAATTTTCACTTGTTCCATTGGCCGATTTCTTGCTTGAATTAAGCAAAAAAAATCTTTGATTAAGCAAGATTTTCCACATCTGTTGACTAAAAATCAGTTCTTATATCTCACTGAAAAGTTACTCTTTAGTTGATTTTGTCTTACTTTAAGTGTGATGAGATATTTTGACTAGAAATGAGAAAAATACACATGGTAAGATTTAGATTTTTTCCAGCGTGTTCATGAAAACAGAGTCAGTTCAAAGATTATCATATCACAAACAGAAAAAGCTGAAGAAAAAGTGGCTTTTTCGGCAAATATATCATTAACTGAATGTAAAGACAACTGTCTCCATCCGCTGTCATTGATCCAGCTCCATGGGTTTTACTGGTGAATCAATGTTGTAGAAGATGACGGTGTTTCCACGGTAACCACGGAGCCTCTGAACGTCCAAATGGGTCATATCTGAATATGATTTATAGCCGAGAAACTCCATTTTACATTAATTATTTACATGTATTGATAGGATTAGTGGATCCACAGGTATTAAACAGTTTAAATCAGTAGATGCTGTTTGGGTCTTTATGGGTTAATGTTTATATCAGTGGGGACAATGTTAGAATATTCCCACTTTACTCAGATCATCTTTGGCTAAACTGTAAAAAGCCAAATATTCTAAAGGTCAGTGTAGTCAATAAAAGAGAATTTTAGATACAACACAATAAAAGTGTCCTCCACCCTGGAGACCCAGAGGGACTTTGCAGATTTAATAAATGTATTTTACAGTTGGTTTTTCCATGTTTAATCCTTGTCTTGTTCCGTCCTCTTCACAGGTCTTAACTCTGAAGGATGTGTCCTTCCAGTTCCGGTGCAGATTTCCTCTTTCATGACGGTTTTGACGTTTTTGGTTGTGATTTTTTAGCTCTTGATGCCTTCATGTTTCGCTCTGGAATGAGCAGCTACACTGCGACGTTTGCATCCCGAAACGGATGGAGGGACGGTTCTGACAGGATGTTCGAGGACGTTTTCATCTGCCTGTTTTCAGGACCAGTGCAATCCTCCAGGATGTCTGCGTTTGATAAACACGCAAAGATGAATTTCTTATCTGTCGCTGAGAAATGAACCTGTTCTCAGGTTCATGTCCCAGTTTCCCCATTCTGGCGTCTGTCTCCACGGATTCTGCCTCAGACTCTGCTTTGCCGATTTTGTAACTCCGTGAATGTCACAGACGGAAACTGTTGCAGAAAGAAAGTAGTTTCACATTCGTTCAGATCCTCATTGAATCTAAGAGAACTGGGAGGAAACGACAGTTCATACAGTATCTGTGCTTCTACGGCCACAGACTAATGAGTGGTGTGTTTTACTGTAGGGTTGTTGCTGTACATAGTTTTTAATTCACGTCTGTCAGGACAGAAACTGCTGCTTCGGTTACATTTGACAGGAAACGGTAGGTTTATGAAACAGACAATCTAAAAGAATAGACCTCAGAATTACTGTTTGACCGATGGTGATGGCGTGGACAATGGAAACTGGTTCGTTTTCATCCATTTGGGTTTAGCTCTTTAACATCCACCAGTTTATCCATGACCTGTTGAACCAGTAGAACTGGGTTTAGGGGCAAAGTCCGTCCCTTTTTATGCCACCGCTGGGGCGCCGCTAGCTCTTGTGGGCTCCATGAAAGGTAAACGTTGCGGTCCCTTCGTAAAATTCAGTATCTGTCAGAGCGGGGTGGTGGTGTTATGTACGTGGGGTAGGGGCAGCAGTTATATACGTGGGGGTGTGGTTTATAACTAACCTAACTAATGCTGGCGTGAAGCAAAAGTGAAACTTAACATGCTGTCAAAGTCTGACTCCGATGTCTCTATAATTACCACAGATCTTACACGAAATTTTCACAACTTCTAGCCTGTATCCACTGGGCCCCCTGCAAATACTGGGCCCCATGAATTCATCCCGTTTACCCCCCTTTACGGCGCCCCAGTCTCACCAGCCAATAAACCATGAGCTACTGCGAAGGCGTTGTGTCTTCATCATCGTAGAGTCTGTCATAGCGTCTGACGAAACTACTGGTCAGATTCATTTCAAATGTTCTATGTAGCTTCCTTGGGACTATTTTGCATTCTGGATTTTTGACAGATTTTTGAAATATTAATTAACATATTATGATATTTAACTTTGAATGACCTTAAAGGGTCAAACTAAAGGCCACCGGTGTCTACATTTCAACAATCTTCTCTGAAACTACTGGTTGGATTCATGTAGAATTGTATATGTATCTTCCTTGGGACAATGTCTACAAAGACTGTTCACAGTTTTGAGAGAAGTAGCGTTTTGAATTTTTGGTGAATTTTTGAAATATATATAAAAAAAAGGCCTTTATTTATATCAGTCCATATTTTGATGGTTTATAACATGGAAATAGTTACAGATATCAGTATAGTTACTATTGAGCACTGATAGGAAGTCATATATGAACTTTCATCTGAGTCCATGACCTTTGACCTTGAGTGACCTTCAAGGGTCAAACTCAAGGTCACTAATGTCTAGATTTCAACAATCTTCTCTGAAACTACTGGTCAGATTAATTTCAAACTTTATATGTAGCTTCCTTTGGACAATGTCTACGAAGTCTGTAGACAGTCGTCAGAAATGTAGATTTTTTTTAATCTTTGCCACATTTTTGAACCGTTCAAAACTGGCCCTTACTTATAAAGGTCCATATCCTCCAGTGAAAGTACCGCCCACTTCTATTAGGATCTTGATCTCCTGCATCCAGACCACAGGACTCGAACACAGAGACAGAACCTGACAACCTCACACATTCAACTGGGGATTGGTTCAGATAGAACATGACGCTGGCATACAGGGACGTTGGAACTATTCTGATCAAGGGCCAAAAGTGAAAAACATGAAAACATAAAGTGATGAAAACATGGTTCCTGGCCACATGTCCTTATCCACCGACCACCATTATGCTAATAAATGTATCAGCCCTTTCATGTATGTTGTACAGTTATTCGAGCTTCTATTAAAATAATATTTTCAAAAGCAATCGAAACTAATAGAGTTAACAGTAGTTTATCACACTGCAGTACCTTAATTACCTGTCTGTCACTTTAATACATTATCATTAATGTGGCAACGGATGAGTCAAATCACTCACAAATCCACTGCGTTTACGATCGTGTTTATTCAAAATATGATATTAACCATTAAACTACTTTCAAACCATTGATATGCAGTTGTGTATCTCACTCAGAATAAGAACTGCATCCCTGTTTCTTTATATTTCAGTCATGAAAGGGTTAAAATTCACTGTCGAGTCCAACTTCTTTTAATTTTAGCAAATAATTACTCCCGTATGTAGCTGGGATAGGCTCCGAGCGACCCCCATGACCCCAGTGAGGATAAAGCAGGTTCAGAAAATGAATGAATGAATGCAAATAATTATTCATTTTTCTCCTGCGTTTTTGTAGTTTTCCTCCTGAAACTGTCTTTATGCATAATATGGCACTTACTGGCTGTGTTTCAACCACTGAACTACATGTTCACTTCCAAGTCTAATATGTGTATTTTAATCTAGAACTTTCCCAAACCTGTGTAAAAGTTGAATGAAAATGGTGGATGTTAAAGGGCTTAAAGTGGACAGTATTACTGTGGTTTATTTTCTTTGCTCTTGGGTCATATATGGCACTGCACTTCAACTTATTCACTTGGGTCGATCAGAAAATCACATTGTATTTCACTGTTGTTCCCTTTGTCACCAGCAGGGGGCAGCCATCTCGAAACCGTCCTGCTGATGACGTCACTGTGGGTTCATCTGCTGTTAACTCGTTCACCAGTAGGAGTCACTGAAGTTCGCTGTAGGTCAAAACTCATATATGTTATTATAACAGGGTCGTAATATACGGTGTCGGATCAGGATCAGATTATGTACGGGGGGGCAAACATATGGCCCGTGGGCCAAAACCGGCCCACCAGAGGTTCCAGTCTGGTCCTGGGGATGAAGCTGCAAAGTGCAAAAATTACACTGGAGATATTAACAGTAGTGTCAAACTCATTTTAATGTCAAACTCCAAAATTAGAACAATATTCTGCCTGTTATTAGATGTTTTGTGTATCTGTAGATCAGTGTCATCTGTAATTCATATCTATAAATGATAAGTTGAGGTATCGTATTGTTAAATTTGCGCTCATTTTTCTTAAGAACGTTCAGGTATTTGTGGTTTGTCACATTTTTTGTGAGGATAGTTTATAAATGTCAACATTTTCATTTCATTTTCATTGTACTTTTTTGCACTAAGCTGATATACATATGTTACGTATACACTATTATGCATTATTTTACTGGTCTGGCCCACTTGTAGAATACAGTACAGTACAATATAATACAGTATACCATAGTACAATATGTACAGTATAGTATAATACAACACAATATAGTACAGGACAATACAATATAGTACAGTACAATATAGCATAATACAGTACAATACAGTATAATATAATACAGCACAGTATAATATAATACAGTACAGAACAGTACAGTACAATATAGCATTAATACAGTATAATATGGTACAATACAGAATAGTATAATACAGTACAGTACAATACACATAATACAGCACAATATAGTACAATACAATATAATACAGTACAGAACAGTGCAGTACAATATAATGTGACACAGTACAATATAATACAATACAGTACAACACAATATAATATAGTACAATAGCCTTTACTGTCATTGTGTGTTCAATGAAATTAGGTTTGAGAAACTGGGCTGAATGTGTCCCTGAACTAAAATGAGTTTGACACCCCCGATCTCCAGGCGTTAACCTGTAATAAATCCAAGTGGATGAGTTTAATCACAGTGCTGTATATTAAAGTGCAAAGAACAAAAACTACACTAATATTATTGATCGTTTCAGGTTTTCTTTAGTTTGGGTTCAGATGCAAACCAGGTGAGACGAACTCTCCCGAGGGTTTAACAAGCTGCTTGGCCTTATCGTGTTTCTATTCTGTCGAGCAGGTTTTTCAGAACATGCAGATTGTAATAATAATAATAATAATTTCACCATAAAGGGCAGGCTTATCAAACACAGAATGTACAACGCTTCAATCGTCTGTTAATTTCATTTATGTAATTAATGTATGAAAAACGGGACTTTCTTTGCTGCTTTGACAGGAGGAACAACGATGATGTTAAAAAAAAACAAAAAACAAAAAATAAAAAAAACATGTTTATTATCCTCCGAATATTAACTTAGAGTGAACTTAAAGCTCTGTAGATGATCTGTGTTTTATGCACCACGGTTCCATTAATACATATCGATACAACTTTGGTCATTTTCTGTTGAATACGACCAGAGCGTTTCTGTCTAAACCATATCTGTGCTTTACTATGTGACAGATAAACCATTGTTGACGCGCAGCTTTAATACGACAACAGGACGTGTTTCTGCCTCCATTTGATACGACGCTGCCGTTTGACATTTAGATAAGAAACAAGAGGTTCTATATGTTCTACCTTCTTCTGTTCCTGTGATGAAATATAGACATGTTTAAGTGATATTTTAGAGCTGAGATGTGTTTGCTATGCGGAGAGTTTTTTTTTTTTTTTTTGTAGTTTTCTTAAATACGCGTTTTGAAGGTGATGTGTGTCATATTCTCATTTTAACCCAGGGGTGTCAAACATAAGGCCAGCGGACCAAAACCGGCCCACTGAAGGGTCCGATCCGGCCCCTGGGATGAATTTGTGAAATGTAAAACTTACACTAAGATATTAACAAAAACAAAATGGCGTCAAAATCGTTTTAGTTCAAGCTCCACATGCAGCCCAATATGATCTGAAGTGGATCAGACCAGCAAAATACTATTTTCATAACCGTTAAATAATGACAACTGCAAATGTTTGTCTTTGTTTTAGATTAGATCAGATTAGATTAGATTAGATTAGATTAGATAGAACTTTATGAATAGCCTTTGGGAAATTAAGGTTCCACAACACTGAATGTACACATAAGAAATATTACAAGACAAAAAGGAAAGAAAATAGTGATAACAATAGCAAAAATAGGATCAAGGGTCTTGGAGTCCATTGGCATATTTAAGACATAAATTGACATTTGTTTGACCTTTCAAGGTCACTGAAGGTCAAAGGTCACGGCACCGAATGAAAGCCCATATGTGACGTCCTATCCCTTGTTTGTCAACAGTAATTATTTTAACATCCTCAACTGTTTTGAAGTTATAGCAATTTGAAATGTGTCCCATTATAAACCAATGGGGATTTTTAAAATTTCAAAAATTCATAAAAATAATTTCAAAAATCAATATTTCTCTTTTTTTTTTTTTTAACAAACTTGGTAGCCCTTACCCCAGGGAGCCTCTGCTATGAAGTTCAATTGATTCTGGCTGACAGTTTTGGAGAAGAAGGTTCTAGAAGTCTGGACATAGATGACCTTGGGTTTGATCTTTCAAGGTCAAAGGTCGTGGCACCAAATGAAAGCCCATATGTGACTTCCTATCTATTGCCAATAGTAATTATATCAATATCTTTAACTCCTTTCAAGTTATAACAGTTTGAAATGTGTCCCATTTTAAAGCAATGGGGATTTTTTTTAAATGTCAAAAAAAAAAAAAAATCCAAAATCAACATTTCCCAATTCTTTGACCAAACTTGGTAGACCTTATCCCAAAGATGTTCCACAACAAATATCAAGTCATTCTGGAGAAGAAGATCCTTGAAAAATTGTTTACGCGCGACAGCTGATACCAATATTCCATTGGACCCGTTGGACGAATAAAAACAGCAGTGACAAAACAGACGACCGTGCAGTAGAAAGTACTAGTATAAATAAATAATAATGCAGTAACAACAATAAATAATAATAAAAAAATTGTGTTACGTGATATTTTAATACGTGTAATACATGAACATGTTTATATTTGCAGACTATCATTTCACAAAAAATGGGAATAATCTGAACAAATATGCACAACCTGAAAAGTCTTAGTAGAAATATGTGCATTTGTACCAATATTCTGCCTGTTCTAAATGTTTAGTGTATTTGTAGATCCACTGTGATCTGTGCGTTTAATGTACATGTGGAAATGATAAACGGAGGCAGAATATTGGTACAAATGCACTTATTTTTCTTGAGAAATTTCAGGTTGTTTCGAGTTATTCCCATTCTTTTAAAGGATAGTTTGTAGACGTAAACACTTTCATCATGTAATTTGACTGTTTTCACTTTAAAAGGTCGCACTTGTCATTCTGTTCTTATTTTACTGCTCTGACTCTCTTTAGATGACGTTATTCTGAATGTGGAACCTGTTTGACACTCCTGTTCACACATCCGTCATCAGTCGAGACGACGTGTTAAAATGATGCGTTCGGGTGTAGATGTGTACGTCCGTCATGTATTTTGATGACGCCGGTGCTTCAGCGCGTCATTCCGTTTGCATTTACGCCTCATCCTCAGCCTCAGCGCTTTGTCTTTTAAAGGGTTTGTTCTATCTGAAAATGATGTCTCAACTTCTTTGCTTTTTCTTCTATTGAATCTGCAGTTTGTTACTTTCGTACTGTAATACCATTGTATTAATATTCCGAAATATCTCTGTGAGATGGGAAGAACTCTCAATAAAATTTCACATTGAAACCCTTTAACCAGACCTGCTTTTTGGGCCTGTTTTCTACACAGATTTCCCTTTTCTTTTTTCTATTTTCTTTTTTTGTTTTCATTTTTATTTTTTGTTAGTGATACAGTTAACAAGACATAGTGGACAGAAGAAAAGCAACAACAATAACGTCATATTACAATTACAACAAATACAATTTATTATCTTTTGATAATAAACGTAAAGAGCAACTAAACAAAAAAAGGGGGGGTGAAAAGGGAAGGGGGGAGAGTGAATGAAAGTGTGTGGGGGGGGATAATTATTATAATAATGATAATGACAGTAATAATGACAACACAACAATATATATAGTAATAATACTAATAGTCTAATTTGTTAGTATTATTGTAGCAGGAGTTCCTTTTCTTTTTTCTGTTTTTTTGTTTTGTTTTATTTTTTTCCAGATTGGTCTCCGGGGGGCTTGTTATTTCAAGAATTGCCGCAAATGTAGTTAGGAGTAAGAATAGAGAAGGCGTCGTATCCTCTGGGACGGGAACAGGTGGCATTAGATGAGGAAAAGGTGGAAGGAATCATGAATCAACCAATCACGACGTTTCCCTCAGGACCAGCGGAAAAAAGAGAAAATAGTCAAAGGTGGAGGTGGAGGAGCTGCGGAATACATGTATTCACCAATAGAAATGTGAATCACTGTATTTAGTTACATTTATAATGCATGGTAATCACACTACAGGTGAATTCTTACAATCATTCACTCTGAAATTTAACCTTAAAAGATCCAAACAGAACAAAACCATCTGATACGCAATCCATTTTTATTTATAAAGCGCAAATTTAAACAACCACAAAGGTTTCCAAAGTGCTGTACAATAAAATAAACACAATAAAACATAGTAAAAGATTAAAAAAATATATATATACAAAGATAAAAATACAATGAGACATAATAGATATAGACGTATGTAAACTGTTTAATACCTGATCCACTAATTCTATCGATACATGGAAATAATTGGTGTAAAATACAGTTTGTCGTCTTGTCACGGTCATCAGATATGACTCAATTGGACGTTCAGAGGCTCCGTAGTTACCGTGGAAACACCGTCATGAACCAACATTTGAAAAAACTACTAAATAATTTGGAAAAAATAAGCAAAAAAATACAAATTATAAAAAATGAACAAAAGAAAAGAAAGAATGAACAAAAACAGCTAAAACTAATGAATAAAATTAACAAAACTGAATAATAAACTAAAAAAAATAAGTAACCTGAACAAAATAAGCAACAAACCAAAGTAATTTGAAGAGATTTTTTTTTTAAAAAGGGCAACAAAATCAACAAGTTAAATAATAAGTGAAATTAACAAAAGCGAATAAGAAAATTTACAAAATAATAAATGACAGAGAAAATAAGCAATAAAATGAACAAAATGAATAAAAAATAAAACCTTGATTCACCAGTAAAACCCATGGAGTTTTCATGTTGAATAACTGGTTCCGCTTTCTCTGTTTTCATGTAATGACCTTTGAATTTAATCTGAACTTTTATGAACATCTACACGATCAGTCAATTAAATATAAAAAATATACATGATTTACACTGAAAAATGCAAAATGCAGAGGATAATCTTACAACAAATGGTGAAAAAACTCTTAGAAAAGATTCAATGTACAAAAAAGTTCATTTGGAAGTCAACACAAAAACATTTCTAGGATTTTAGGGGTTAAAATCAAACACTATTTCCCTGAAAATAAACCTTTATTCCACCCTTAAAAACCTGCAACTGTTTTTGTGGTGATTTTTATCCACATTTGACATTTTCTTGTAATATTATCCTCTATATTTTGCATTTTTCTGTGTAAATCATGTCTTTTTCATTTATTAAATTCAATGTGTTTTACTGGTGAATCAATGTTTTAATGTTTTATTCATTTTGTTCACTTTATTGCTTATTTTATCTGTGTTATTTATTATTTTGTAACTTTTCTTATTTGCTTTTGGTAATTTCAGTTATTATTTTACTTGTTGAGTTTGTTGCCCTTTTTTAAAAAAAAAACAAAAAACTTCAAATTACTTTAGTTTGTTGCTTATTTTGTTCAGGTTACTTATTATTTTGTTTGTTTATTATTCATTTTTGTTCATTTTATCCATTACTTTAGCTGTTTTTGTTCATTTTGTTGCTTTTTTGATCTTTTTCTTTTTTTTTTGCTCATTTGTTCCACATTATTATTTTGTAGGTTTTTTTTCCCCATTTTGGTTCATGACAGTGTTTCCAACGGTAACAACGGAGCCTGTGAACGTCCAAATGGGTCATATCTGATGACCATGAAAAGATGATAAACTGTGTTTTGCACCAA
Organism: Apogon hyalosoma; assembly: GCA_037367295.1. Classification (NCBI taxonomy): domain Eukaryota; kingdom Metazoa; phylum Chordata; class Actinopteri; order Kurtiformes; family Apogonidae; genus Apogon; species Apogon hyalosoma. Next base: position 35,238,265 of record JAPQRP010000024.1, on the reverse strand, counting down.
TTATTTAAACGTATTGATAGGAAACAGATAAAACTATCATTCTGTTTGTGTGATTTACTTCCTTAAATTCTCTGTAAAATTAAACATGTTTATGAATAATGTCTTAAACTGTATATTCAGATAAACAGTGGCAATACACATTATAGCTATTATGTATATGTTCAACATTACATCTTCAACTTGCTCTAGAATTCTTAAATAAAATAAGAAAACCAACTCCAAATATTCTTTCATTAAATAAATAATCCTCTATTCTAATCATCACTTAAACCCAGTGAATGTGCTGCTGTTTTTTTTTTCTAATACATGTCCTTAAACTCTTTCCCCTCATTATTTACTTCATTCCTTCTTTAAAAAGAACCGTTCCACTCAGATCCTTTTCACATTTTCAGGACGTAACTTTATTTTTTTTTTTACAGAATTCATCTGAAGTCTTCTTGACTTAAACCTCCAGCTTTGTTTTGCGTTTCGATGTTCGTTTTATGGTTATTAACCGGTGTGACACAGTTTAGATCAGTAGATGATGTGTGGCTCGTTAAGGGTTAAGTGTGTAATAATGGGATAAAATATTAATAAATGGAATCTAAAGTATTTATACGTAAATATTTTAGATCAGTCTTTTAACCCACAAGTGTGACTTTTGTGTCAGTTCCCAAATGAATTTTTCTCTCTATTTAACTTTTCCTAATTGATTTATCACCATTTATTATGATATTATTCTCTGAATTTTGCTTTTTTTCCCAGTAAAAATAATTAATTTTCCTATATTTTATTCATTGATTGTGTAGATGTTCACAAAAGCTCAAGCGTAAATGCAAAGGTTATTCTATAAAAACAGAAAAAAATGCAGAAAAAGTGACTTTTTCAGTCAAATCTATCATTAACTGAACACGAACCCAGTGTTTCCATCCACTGTCATGGATCCAACTCCATGGGTTTTACTGGTGAATCAGTGTTGTAGAAGATGACGGCGTTTCCACGGTAACTACGGAGCCTCTGAACATTGTTGCTTATTTTGTTCAGGTTACTTTTTTTTTTTTTAGTTTATTATTCATTTTTGTTAATTTTATTCATCATTTTTAGCTGTTTTTGTTCATTTTGTCACTTATTCTATCATTTTTTTTAAAATAACTTTTATTTTTTTTGCTTATTTTTTCCACATTATTTAGTAGTTTTTTCAAATGTTGGTTCATGACGGTGTTTCCGCAATAACTACGGAGCCTCTGAACGTCCAAATGGGTCATATCTGATGACCGTGAAAAGACGACAAACTGCATTTTACACCGATTATTTACATGTATTGCTAGGAGTAGCGGCTCAGTAGTTTAGATCAGTGGATGTTTGGGTCTTTAAGGGTTAATTTAATCTGTTACATTCACTGTTATATGTAAAAATGGGGTAAAATATTTATAAATGTCATCCACAGTGTTACAGATCGCTCTTTTAATAGAACAAGAGTGGGTCGATGCATACTGAATAAATAAGAAACCAGTAAAACCAATATTGTTTCACCTGCCTAACATCATTATTATTCCCAAAAAAACCTTCGTCTGTCTGATAATTACCCATTCCCCAGAGATCCACCGAGTCTCATGACATTTCGTGCCACAGACGCTTTAATCAGAGTCATGTACATACACTCATAAGGTTGATATCAGCCTCAGAGATCCAACTTGAGCCAATTAAATAGATGATGGATTAGAGAGTTTATCCCTGGTATTAGTCTTGGTAGATATGATCAGCAGCGATGTGACTTTCCTCTGAGCTCGCTGGAACCTTTCTGATCCGGGCTCATAATCTCTGTGTCATAAAGAAATCGATTTGCTGTAAACACGGCGGCACGGGATATTCTGCCGCTCTAGGATGCCGAGGAAACGTTTCCACTCACGAAATTACACTTAAACTCAGAGAAACGTGGAAAGAAATACAGTAAAATACCAGCTTATGGGTTTATTTCCGCGGTTAACCCTTTAACCCCTGACGTGTCCGTGGTCAGCGTTCGGAGCGGATGATTTATTTCAAATATTCGGCAAAATTCAGTTTGCTCGATAAGAAAAGTTTCAAGTCGTGATTATAGAATAGACTTTGCGCTTTCAAAAAAAAAAAAAAAAAATCTGAGCATGCTCAGTTCACACCCCCTCGTCCCCTGTGAAAGGGGGGGGGGGTAAAACAGAGCAGTGAGTGAGACCGACTCACTATAAAAATAGACAGCTTTATTTATTTATTTATTTTATTTATTTTTTTTACTGTTTTCTTTGTTTTTTGTTTTTACTGTTGTGTACAGTGTTGTGGTGATTTTCCTTTTTTTTTTTTTTTTTTTTTTATGTTTTATAGTTGAACTAGGTGTCACAAAGTTAAAATTAGAAAAAACAAACAAACAAAAAATACAATCAATGAAATCAACCTATGACTGAAAATCAGCACACAAAAAAAAGAGTGAAAAAAAAAAAATCAAGAAAAACTGCAAAAAATAATCGACAAAATTGTCAGAAATGAACAAATGAATCAAACTCATAAAAATGAGTGACTGACCCATAAAGACAGAGTGACTTTTGTGTCAGTTCCCAAATTATTTTTTCTCCCTAAAATTAGCACAAAAAAAAAACTGTGAAAATAAAAGAAAAACAAGAAAATGATCAAAAAATAGCAAAAAATAATCAAACAAAATTGACAGAAATGAACAAATATGAATCAAATTCCACAAAATGACTGTTTAACCCATAAAGACCATAAAGCAAAACAATCAACAAAATCAACCTATGAATGAAAATAAGCACAAAATAGTGAAAATGAAATGTTGTGCACAGTGTTGTGGTGATATTCCTTTGTTGTTTTGTTTTTGTTTGGAAGTCTTGATCATGGAACTGCTTTCTGGAGTTGAACCAGGTGTCAAAAAGTTAAAATTAGAAAAAAAAAATTAAACAAAACAATAAACAAAATCAACCTATGAAAGAAAATTAGCACAAAAAAAGTGAAAATGGAAAAAAAAAAAAAAAAGAAAATATTCAAAATACAGTATAAAATAATTAACAAATCTTACCAAGAATATTTTCACTTGTTCCATTGGCAGATTTGTTTTTGCTTGAATTAAGAAAAAAAAAAAAAATCTTGATCTGAACAAAAAAATCTGCCAGTGGAACAAGTGAAAATGATCTTCTGTTAAATCAGATTTTCCAGATCTATTGTCTAAAAATCAGTTCTTATATCTCACTGAAAAGTTCCTCTTTTGGTGATTCTGTCTTATTTTAAGTGTGATGAGATATTTGGACTAGAAACGAGGAAAATACACTTAGTAAGATTTAGATTTTTTTCCAGTGTAACGCAATTTGGTACGAATTCAACCAATTGTTTTGTTGCTACAGACATTTGAAATTGTGCCCATTGTAAGAAAATGGGGGGGAAAAAAAAAAATCATGAAAAAGTTGAACTTTGAGCTACTGTTCCCAAAATGTAATCAGATCTATTCTGGGTCAGTGGCGATCTATAAACTCAATCTGGTATGAATTCAATTACTAGTTTTGCTGCTAGAGTGTTAAACAAACAAACAAACAAACCGAACCAAAAACAATACCCTTCAGGGGACGGGGAAATATAAAGCCTGTTTTGAAAATGTAACAAACAAAAACTTTTTATTTTACACAAATATCTGTACTTTTTGTTAAAAAGTACATTATTTGCACAAAAAGTCCATTATATGCAAGTTATTTGTAATTTCACAGCAGTTTATGACAGTGTATTCATTTAACGTGCTACTTCTCAGGTTTCAACTCATCATATTTTACATATTGTTAAAAAAAAAAAAAAAGTCACATATGTTAAAAAAAAAAAAAAAAAAAAAAAAATGACACCAATATACTCCTCACAGTCATTTCCACGACACAAAAGTGCTGCTCCGTCTCCTTTGGCTTTAAGCTGACGGTTCTGCCGCTGCAGAATTGGGCCTTAAATATGTAAAGCAACTGGAAGAACCGGAGCTTGACTCACAGCTTGTGGCTAATCCTTTATTTATGGAAATCTCCTGAGAATGGCAGCGTTCAAGGAGCGTCTTCTTTACCTTTGCTTGGCTCTGCACATTGGTCCGCTTTCAATCCACCGCCGCTTATTATCGGGGAAAATCCCACCGAGCCTGGGTCACCTGATAAGTCTGAGCTCGGAGGTGTAATTTGACTGTATGTACGGTTTCATCCTCATCTGACAGACTGCTGAGCAAAGAGGAACATGGAGGGAGGGGGGGCGGGGCCTTTGTTCCTACATGCGGCGGCAGAATAGGACTTGTCGTCGGTATTGGAAGCCGCTGGGGTGTGGGAGGGGCTGACAGTAGGCAGACGGATCAGCCGGGGCGACGGACGCAAGATGGGCTGGAACTGAAAAGACCACGAGGGCTGTCCGAGCGCCGCGGGACGACGGACGGGACGACGGACGGGACGACGGACGGGACGAAGGACGGGACGACGGACGGGACGACGGACGGGACGAAGGACGGGACGACGGACGGGACGACGGACGGGCACGTCCGCTCCACGTTCAGCAGGAAGACGGAGAGCGGGAGGCCGATAGAAGTGTGAGCCACGGGGGTCTGATCCAGGGGGTCTTCCATCCATCCATCCATCCATCCATCCATCCTTTCATTTTTTTATCCATCCATCCATCCGTTCATTTTTTTATCCATCCATCCATCCATCCATCTGTTCATTTTTTTATCCATCCATCCATCCATCCATTTTTTTATCCATCCATCCATCCATCCATCCATTCTTTCATTTTTTTTACCCATCCATCCATCCATCCATCCATCCATCCTTTCATTTTTTTATCCATCCATCCATCCATCCATTTTTTCATCCATCCATCCATCCATCCATCCATCCATCCATCCATCCATTCATTCATCCCTTCATTCTTTCATCCATTCACCCATCCATCCATTCATCCTTTCAGTATTTCATCCATCCATTCATTCTTTCATCCATCCTTTCTTTCTGTTCATTCATTCATTCATTTTCTGAAATGAATGACCCCTCACTGGGGTCACGGGGGTCACTTGGAGCCTATCCCAGCTACACACATTGTTCACCCTGGACATTTCACCAGTTCATGGCAGGGCTGACATATAGAAACAAACAACCACTCCTCTCACATTCACACCTGTGGGCAATTTAGATTAACCAATTAACCTATCAGTGCATGTGTCTGGATGGTAGGAGGAGCCAGAGTACCTGGAGAGAACCCGTGCAAACCCCACACAGAAAAGTCCCACCCATCGACTGGTGTTGGAATCGAACCCAGGACCTTCTTACTGTGAGACACGAGTGCTATCCACTGCACCACCGTGTGTAGCCGACTTCTTTCTTTCTTTCTTTCTTTCTTTCTTTCTTTCTTTCTTTCTTTCTTTCTGTCTTTCTTTCTTTCTTTATGTCTTTTATTCCTTTCATTCTTTCTTTCTGTATGTCTGTATGTAGACTAACATTATGAAGCAAGTTTGGAAGCACTTTGGGTCTATTTTAAAAATAAATATTCACAGGGGTAAAATTTAAAGCATTTTTCAGATAAGTCACATTTTTATTTGACGTGCACATACAAAAATCCGCATGTAACACGGACATCGGGTTTCTATGATAAACTCCTCCATCTTTTTCTTTCAGTTTTTTTTTCCCCAAACCCACACTATTACACGAGGCAAATCCAGACAGCTCACTGATATCTGAGTTTTCCCCTGAAATTATGACTAGTTTGTATTCCAGCCGTATGTGGATGATTCTGCATGTAATGATTACCCCGACATAACCAAAGGAAAAAGGACACGAAAATTACACACCACCATTTTTTCTAATATCTCTTTATTCTCTCACAGGTACATTTTGGGAATCAAAGTAAATATACGAGGCAGACTGTTTTAAAAAAAAAAAATACCACTGTTGCAAAATCACTGGTGATTTATTTGTATTTAAATGGGTAGGTTCCGCATGTAACGCGAATAGACGTGATGGATTATGCGCAAAACCTGGAATGAGACTGAGATTCATGAAAAACCTGCACGTCTGGATTAGAAAAACCACTAGGATCGACAAATTTAACACAGTGCCTTTATTTATAGCCGTATATAAGAGCATTTACAGCCATGTTTTCCAGATTAAATGCACTGACACGTAGGTGGCTTTTCCTGTCTTTCACAACCTGAAGGTGAAACATATTTTAAAAGGACACAAGAGTCAAAGGGGTTCAAGCAACATGTTTTTATTTTATTAGATTTCTTTTGTTTCGTTCTTCGTTGTTTTTAACCTCTTTACTTTGTTTGAATGAGCTGTTTTTGATTAACCAGAACCAAACCCAAAGTAATCAATGAAAGAACCAGAGTGGACCGGCCAAATCGAAATAAGGACGATGCGCTGGATGGGCCAAGCCTTTACACTACCTTACCCAAAAAACAAGCCACAAACTAAGTCCTAACAAGAAGAAAAGCCAAAAAAGGACATCGGGATCTACCTGACCAAACAAAACAAAGAAGCTAACAAAAGGCAAACAAAAAGCAAAGCTGCAGGCATGAAGCAAAACCCCACAGGTTGTTTATGATATTCTGTTCCATGTTTTCTTTTCTTATATTCCTCATTTAATAGGTCTTATTTATTTTATTTTATTATAATTTTTTGGGTTTGTTTGTTGTTTTTTTTCTGTCTTTCTGCCCAGTTTACGCAGTTCTCATTCTATTTATTATTACCATTATAATTATCACCATGGTTGTTATTTGTTAGTATTGTTCATATTTTCTTGTGAGGGTCTTTGCCACCTTCTTCCTTTTTCTTCCCCCTTCACTCTTTCCTTCTCTTCTCCCCCTTTCTCCCTCATCCCCTCTGTTCCTCTATGCCATGTCCGGCATCCAAATGTGGTTCAACAAAACTCATAATAAAGGCAGCAGTAGAATATCAAGGGGAGCCTCATATACTTTACGAAGTTTCCCTTGGCAAAGCTAATTTGTTCGGCACAAAAAGGCCGCCGGACCACCATTCTGCTGTTATGATGCTGGACAAGACAAGTAAAAAAAAAAAAAAAAAAAAAGGACAAGAAAAAAAGACCAGGCAGAAAAGCAAAAACAGGACATCTGGAGCCACCTGACCAAAAAAGAAGAAGCTAACAAAAGGCAAAAGGCTAATAAAAAGCTCAGCTGCAGGCATGAAGCAAAACCTGCGTGGAGTGGAGCGGGGGTGCACGTGGACGTGCACGCACCTCACATGTTTAGTTTAGTTTAGTTTATTTCGAATATGCAACAAAACAAAATAATCCTACTTAGTCCGAATAAATGAAACAAATAATAAGAAAACAAAACAAACAAAAGCAAATACATGGAAACAAAGTATGACTTCATTTGCATATTTGAAAAGGAGTGAAAGGAAGTATAACCTATTTAATCCCACCCCTTCTCCACACAACAGTCTATCGTTTAGCTTCCTATCAATAAAATATATAAAAAAATCAAGTCCCTTGGGTCAGTTAACTCACTGATCATCTTCACATACACATACGCATAAACTCCTATATTGACATACTAGAAAAGTAAAAAAAAAAAACATACATACATACACTGAAGTAAACAATAAGACAAAGTGAACAACAGCGGCAGACAAACAAGACATAAACAAATTAACACAAAAAAAAAATCAAAAAACAAGAAAAAAACAGTACCCGTGTGTTCATACTCAAACGCCTTCTTCAGTTTTGTACCATGTATAGACCATCTCTTTAAACCTCTTTTTAAATTGGCTGATGTACGGACATTCTTTGAGTTCCACCTTCAATCTGTTCCACACTTTTACTCCACAAACTGAAACACAAACACTCGAGGTTCTCAACTATATAGCGCAAGTGGCACCAAACTAATTAAGCTTAAGCAAATAAAAATAGAAAAGAACACTGCAAAATGACAAAAATAGTTAACTTAGAAAAATGCAGTGGACTAGGAAAAATATCTACCATATTATTCATCAAAAATAGACAAAATAAAGTCAAAAAGAAGGAAAAGACTAGAAAAAATAGTGCATAGTACCTAAAACCCAATATTTTATTTAAAAAATCATTAATTTTGGGATGGCTCAGAGCAAGAGGATACTTTTTTTTTTTTTCATTAATATGATGTCATCATTAGGTACATCCTGGGGGGAAATATGTCTAAATTTCTCTTTTATTGTTGGGTCTAAAAAACTAACATAGTGCCAGATACTAAAATAAACCCAGTTTCTTGGAAAGACCCAGATGAGAAATCTGTTGTGTTCCTGTGAAAAACCCATTATGAATCACTGTGGCTTCTATGTTTCTAAAGCGCTGATAAAGCTGCCGGCTTCAGTGTGACTGGCTGCAGGATGACAGACAGGATATTATCATTAAAAATCATCACTCACCCACAACGCACACGAACGCACACAACTTCTGACATGTGTCTGGCATGAAAACTGACACAGATACAACCGCAAACATCGCACTCACAAGTGAAAGGCTCTGCTGAAGCCAACGTTTAGAAACTGATGCTTGTGTTTTTGCTCCAACATCCCTCAAAGTGCAACAAAAAAATAAAGAAATAACAGGGAGTGCATTTCACATCGATACAGCTGTATAATTCTGACTTCCATTGTGTAGATTTGAGTTGAAACAAGGACTCGAAGCTTTCCGAATACAGATGATTATTATAGTAATTTCCAAAGGTCAGAGTCTGATGAAATGCAAACATAGAGCAGCTCCTCTGCCTCCTGGAGCCGTCATTAGAACAAACAAATCACAGAGCAATGTAAAAAGATGCAAATGAATAGTATTTTAGAAGCAATAAGACACAACTTAAAGGAAACTCAAGGTTTTGTATTAATTCCACGTGGACCTGATGGACATGTAATGATATGATGGACAGAAGTGATGACAGAGTGTCTTAATCTTAAGCATCTTTGTGGTAACATTATGTTCTGGAGTTGCTATGGATACTGGAATTGCTGAAACTATATACATGGAAAAAATTATTAGACCACTCCTTGTTTTCTTCAATTTCTTGATCATTTTAATACCTGGTACAAATAAAGGTAAATTTGTTTGGACAAATACAATGATACCAACAAAAATAGCTCATAGTAGTTTCATTTCAGAGCTGATATCTATCCATTTTC
>JAPQRP010000024.1:35203301-35220566 GCA_037367295.1 Apogon hyalosoma | reverse complement strand
GTCAGCGTCGGATTCATTTTAGAGGTGGGGGGGTGGGGGTGGCGTGGGGGTTGTTGGATTGAATGACTGTCAGGCGCACATAATTTTGTCACACTGTAGCGTTATGTCAGTGCGGATTTTTAATCATAATCATCAGATCAAGTGGAAAAGTATCCTACAAGAGTCCCATAAAGTGGTGCTGGTAGTGGTGGTGGTGGTGGTGGGGTATGTCTCAATTATTTTTTCTTCCATCATTCCAAAATTGTTCACATGAGGGTGAAAATGCATTCTCTTCCTCTTGTTTCATCGTTTCGATGTTTCCTTCTGCGACAATAACCACTTCCATGTGTGTGCATCCAAACCGTTTGCACCTTCCTTTGGGACGTGTTAAATATAGACGCAGTTTCTATCAGCAAAAGTGCTTTTGGGTTTGATAAATCACTTTGCGTTTGCTAAATTAATATATTTACATTTTCTCCTCCCAGCACATGCACAATTGCGTGTAAATGCCCTATATTGCATATTTATTGTGAAAAAACATACTAACTGGATGCAGACGCACTATTTTGCACATTTGAAAGACGGAACCCTTCGTGCGCACTGTTAGTAAATCAGTTTGTATGCAAACTTTAGTAGATCCGGCCCATGTAGTCAAATGCAGGGGTCGTCAACCCTGGTCCTCCAGACCTACTACCCTGCATGTGTTTGATGTTTCCCTCTTCCAGCACATCTGACGGTTGTTATCAGGCTTCTGCAGAGCTTGATGGTAGGCTTATCATTTGAATCAGGTGTGCTGGAAGAGGGATACAGTGGTCCCTCGTTTATCACGGGGGTTACATTCTAAAAATAACCCGCAATAGGCGAAATCCACAAAGTAGTCAGCTTTATTTTTTACAATTATTATATATGTTTTAAGGCTGTAAAAACCCTCACCACACACTTTATACACTTTTCTTAGACAGGCATTAACATTTTCTCACATTTCTCTCTTGTTTAAACACTCTCAAAGTCCAAACCTTCATAGATTTTAGCAATAGAACATTTATGTAAATTTGGCAAGCGAACACATTCTGTACTGTACGGGAGACACGGCACGGAGGAGATTGATTGTCAATAGTCTACAGTCCCTTAGCCAATCAGGACGCAGAACACAATGCACATTCATACGCTGTAAAAAAAAAAAAAAAAAAAGCATGCAAAACTGCACTAAAAAAAAAAAATCTGCGAAACAGCAAGGCCGCGAAAGGTGAACCGCGTTATAGTGAGGGACAACCGTACATGCAAGATAGAAGATCTGGAGGACCAGGGTTGGTGACCCCTGGTCTAATGGATGTCTGTGTTTCAGTGTGAGTGCTGCGAGGACATCTGGACCGTATCAGCAGTTTCTGATGTTAACTGGAGTTTCTGCTAAAAAGGCCAAGTCATTTTTCATCTTGTACAATTCAAAGACCTCAGGTCCAAAGTTAAACCAATGGGAAATATCTGAAAGTATAAAAACCTGCCTCCCACAGACACTTTTAACCTCTATAAAAACACAAAATCAGTCTTTTTTTTTTTTTTGCTTTAGTCTCATTTAGTTTATCTGAAGCCTCACTAATACATGTTCAGGTGGTGAACAGAATAGAATAGAATAGAATAGAATAGAATAGAATAGAATCTATTTTATCACAGGGAAGTGGATTCTGTGTGTCTTGGGAATCACACAAAATCCATACAGAACTGACTGCTGCAGTTTATCATACTTATGCATTTTTAATCAAGGAAGAGACTAGCAAAAATGGCAAGTTGATAGGACCAATATTTTGGGAGATATTAGTAATTTTGGAATACAGTAACCTTACTATTATGTTGCTATGCCCAGAATCATAGAATCATAAAATTGAAGTGGGATACACAGCAACAGATAAACAATAGGACCACATTGCCATGATGTCAAATGTCATGTGCAGAAACATACATGCCAGCTGAGAGGTTATTCAACTGAATGAGAACAGCATAACAGCATAAAAATGACCACATATAGAAAAGAGGTCGTCCAGAACAGGTGAGATACGTCTACAAACGCCAATATGTGTTGGGGATAAGTTCGATATAAATTACACATAGGTTCAAGGCAGGTTCGTCAGTGGATAGAAATATGTTTTGGATACTCTAGACATTATCTCTACATATTTCCACTTATGGGGCTAGAATGGATTAATGGCATTTCAGTTAATTTCAATGGAGAAAATTGATTTAATATACGAGCAAACTAAGCAACGAGCCCAGTCACGGAATGAGTTAAACTTGTAAGTCAAGGCACCACTGTGGTTTATATGACACTGTTAGTACTTTTAATAAATGTTTCAGGTTTTTGCCTCCAAAATATAATTTTATCTACATCAGGGGTCTCAAACATGTGGCCCGGGGGCTAAAACCGGCCCACCAAAGGGTCCAATCCGGCCCGCTGCATGAATTAGTGAAATGCAAAAATGACACTGAAGACATTCACAATCAAGGATGTTAAAATAATATTAGGTCAATTCGATTTAAAGTGGGGCAGACCAGTAAAATACTATCATAATAAAGTATAAATAATGAAAACTACACATTTTTGTCTTTGTTTTATTGTTAAAAAAAAAAAAGTTAAATTACACAAACGTTTACATTTACAAACTAGTCTTTTACAAAAAATGTGAATAACCTGAACAAATATGAACAACCTGAAATGTCTTAAGAGAATTAAGTAAAACTGCACTAATATTCTGCCTGTTATTAAATGTTTTGAGTATTTGTAGATCCACTGTGATCTATAAGTTGGTAATGAACATGTGAAAATGAGAAACTTAGGCCAAATAATGGCATAAATGGATAAAACTGCCCATTTTTTTCTGACTAAATTTAATTTTGTTCGTCGTTGTTCACTTTTTTCACATTTTTTTTAAAGAATAGTTTGTAGATATAAACATTTTGATGATATAATTGAAATTTTTTCTACTCAAACATAGAACTTAGACATAGAAATTTTGGAATTGATATTATTTATATATTATGATGTTATTATTTTAATGACCCGGCCAACTTCAGGTCATTTTGGATTGCATGGGGCCCCTGAACTAACATGATAGAACACAAAACTACTTTTATTACAAAAGTACAATGATAAAGTACAATATAGAACTACGCTATGGAGGAAAGATATTCTCCTTTTACAAATAATATCAATTATTTATGTATGGTGTGAATGATGAATGCTATTCAATGTGTTTTGGCGTCTGAAAGCTCAGGGAAAAACGTCAAAAGTCAAAAGTCAAGGTTTATTGATTCCTTTAAATGGTTGTGTGTTGGATTGTTTTGGCCTTGTTGGGGAATATTTGACAGATTTGGCTCCTGACTGACTTTTCCAGCAGCGTAGCAACGTCATTAAAATACAGCCTGTGTTTATTTTAAGAAAGATGTTTGCAGTTTGGTGCAGTGTTTCTGACTGATGAGTGAAAGTTTTTTTTTTTTTTTTTTTTGTTTTGGTCAACAGTTAAGTTTTATGACAGAAATAAGCTGCATCAGGCTTTGATAAGAGGTTTCATTAGTGTATTAATGATAAGTTGAGATGTAACACTGTTAAAACTTGTACTTATTTGTGTTAAGAAATTACAGGTTTTTCAGGTTATTCTCATCTTTTTTGTTTGGATAGTTTGTAAATGTAAGTATGTTATAATTTAATGTCTTTTTTTTTTTGCACTAAAACAAAGAGCAGCCATTATTTACGGGTTATTATGTTATTATTTTACTTGTCTTTTCCACTTGAGATCACATTGGGCTGAATGAATCGACACCAAACCGACAGTGGTGTGTTAAAGTCTCTCTTTTTTTTTTTTTTTTTAACTTGTCTCGTCCTGGATCATAACTGGCTGCCTGGTTGCACTGAACAAATTTGCGTCTTTATTTTGGGTTTCGTTGAATCACATTTTGATGGCGGGAAGGGGGCGGGGCATGGCAAAGACCCTCACAAGAAAATACCAACAAAAGTAACAACAACAACAACAACTATGGTGATAATTATAATGATAACAATAGCTAGAACAAGAACTGAGTAAAACTGAGGCTTTAATAAGAGCTTTCATTAGTGTATAAATGATAAGTTGAGGTGTAATATTGTTAAAATTGCACTTATTTTTGTTAAGAAATTTCCGTTTTTTTCAGGTTATTCACCTCTTTTTTGTTTGGATAGTTTGGAAATGTAAATATTTTGTAATTTAATGTTAATTTGTTTTCACTAAAACAAAAAGCTGTCATTACATATGGGCTATTATGTTATTGTTTTACTCGTCTGGCCTATTTGAGATCACACTGGGCTGAATGAAGAGACGCCAAGCCAACAGTGGTGTGTTACAGTCTCTTTTGAAGGTAACCCCGTTCCCTGGTCCCCTCTGAAAATTTGCACCAACCATATGGCGAACATAAGTTAAATATCCTCCTAAACCACCAGAGAACGTGGCGCTGGTATGCGCTGTGTTCATTAGCCCCATGTGAACTTTGAAGGTGAGGAGGAACAATGAGGAAGACACGGCGGACTCATGCAAGGTGCGACTGGTGTGTTACAGTGTTGTGAGTGTGATTATCATGAAATTGAATAATTGTTTTTCTAATTATAGATGTTGTGAAACCACAGTTAAGGCCACAGTCTGTTCCCAGCTCCTTGGAGAAAATAGAGTAATTGAGTGTAGAGCACAACAGATTAATGACATGGTGTTTAAAACCTGGCAACTAGTACTTATTATTACTGGCAAAGGCAGATTTACACATTGTGTGTTCAGACTGATAGCATTTGAGGAAACATTCCAGTATTTTCCTCTTCATCAGTCCAGTTGGCAGAATAAAATGTTGTCACGCTGCATTTCTGCAAACTCCAGATATGTGGTGTTCACCCTTTAACCCACAGGTGTTAACCCATAAAGACCCAGTGCTATTTTTGTGTCACTTCCAAAAGGAATTTTCCACTATTTTTAACTTTGATTTAACATCATTTACTGTAATATTATTCTCTGTATTTCACATTTCTAGGTGAAAATCCGGTATTTTCCCATATTTAATATACCGATTATGTAGATGTTCATTATAGCTCAGATTCAAATTGAGGGTTATTATATGAAAAACAGAGAAAATTGAAGAAAAAGATAATTTTTTCTGTGTTAGTATCATTAACATAAACTGTGTCTATCTATCTATCTATCTATCTATCTATCTATCTATCTATCTATCTATCTATCTATCTATCTATCTTTGTAAATAAACTAGCGCATTGACCTGTTGGGATCCACTGGTCCTAGATGTGGTCGTTTTTATGCTGTTGTGTATTTGTACACGCTGTACCACATTTGTCCAGCAGTCACCGCCAAAGCGTTCTGGCCATAGCAATGTGATTCTGAGGCTATTACATTACAAAATTACTAATATCTCCCAAAATATTGGTCCTATCAACTTGCTGTTTTCGCTAGTCTGTTCCTTGACTAAAAATACATTAGTATGCCAAACTGCAGCAGTCAGCTCGTTCTGGATTTTGCGTGAATCCCCGGACACACAAATATAGTGGCCATTTGGCTTTTATAATATACTGGTCATCCCAAAAAATTTGACATCATTTCATCCCCTAATAATTTGTTTAAAATTAGGTTGCTATTTTCGCTCAAAAAATTGTTCTGCTTTCAGAAATAGACATGCCGTTTACTGCAACAGAAAAGGCGTCCTGTGTATTGAAGTACGCCCAAACTCAGTCAAATGTGAACGCGCAATGTGAATTTGTTAGAAAATTTCATAAATAGGCGCCAACAGGACAGCAAATTTGGACGTGGCATAAGAAGTTTCAAGAGGAAGGCTGTTTGCGGAACTCCACTACCGACTCGATATGTGCCGCGTCACAAGCGGCGCACACATTGAATATTTGGAATAACTCTGGAACATTATAAAATTACCATCCCCCAGAATTTTTTGTTAGAAATTTGTAGAATAAAACAATTTATGTCCAAAATAAATCCTATGAAGTATTGTTTCTCCCAACTGTGTCGTCACTCCGATATGGACATGGCAAATGATGTCCATTTTTTTGGGACACCCTGTAGATAGGGGCATTAAGGGGTTAACTGTCGGTTTGCTGGAGTGTCTTTCTGTGACATCCCAGTTCTCCGTATAAAGCGTTTCTCATGCCAGTCACAGATGTCGTTCCTCTGCCAGCGTTGTTAAAAGTACAGCTTCAAGCCAAGGCTGGAAAATGAGCCTCTTAAAGCCGAGTGTCTCAGAGCCAGGAGTGTAAACATTAATTCTAGTTAGCGTTGGCACCTGTGTGTGTTTGACTGCAGCAAAATGAGTGCCCTAACATGTAAAAACACTCTCCATCAACACGCATTTACAAAGTTGGCGAGATACGATAATAGCTGGCTGATTTGTACGTCTTCTTCAGGTCGTCGGAGGTGTAAGAGCAGCAGATCCTTCCCCCGTTGGAGGGTTGTTTTCAAGGCTGTGAAGGCTAATCAATGGCACGTGCCATCTAAATACAAAGCAGAAAATATCAAAAACACGCCAGAGCGGCTCACCTCGACAGGCTGACGGAGGCCTTGGAATATCAATACATCGAACGGCGGCTGATGGAAGCGCTGACAGAAAGACAGATGAAGAGGGGAAAAAAAGGAAAAAAAGGAAAGGTGTATGAAGGAGAGTGTCCCTGAAGATATGAGAGACAGGACGGACAACAGATTTACAGATGTGTGTGGTCACCGAAGGTTCAGATCTGTCCAGAAATGGAAGACGGCGGCTTTAATTGGGGTCGGACCGCGGGGACGGGGAACACTTTCACCGCCATTTTCAGAGCATGATGAGTATGATTTACCTTCGAGATGAGAGAAAAAATGAACACAATGAGGACTTTTATAAAGACAGCTCAACTGCCAAGAAAAATATGTTTCACAGATACATATAATCCAAATCGGGAAATAGTTCCATAAAATGTAATTAACCCATGAAGACCCAAACAGCCACTGACAAAAAAAAGCATCTATTTATCTAAAATGTTATGTGGATGACATAACATATAATAGTAGCAGACCTGTGGATCTATTAATCCTATCAATACATGTAAATAATTCCCTCAAGGTTATTATTATTATTATTACCTCCTGCTACTTGTTGTTTCTACTAGTACTTTACAGTATGTAATTGCCTGTTTGTTTGTTTTTTCAATATTGTTTTCTTTCTTAGAGTTATTGGGGTTTTTTGCTTGTCTTCTCAGCTAAGCCAACCACACATCATGACATCTCTATCAAAATTGACTCCTTATCTCTTGCTCCTACTAAATTTAGTAACAAGAAACTTGGGCGTCATGATTGATGATCAGTTGACCTGTACAGATCACGTTGCCTCTGTCACATGATCATGTCACTTCACATTATTCAATATAAGAAAGATCAGGCCATACCTAACCCAACAGACCATCTAGCTCCCGCCTCGACTACTGCAACGCCCCTCTACCAGGCCTCCCAGCCTGTGCCGTGGAACCACTACAGATGGTCCAGGACGCAGCAGTCCGTCTGGTCTTCAATCAGCCGAAAAGGGCGCATGTCACCCCTTTGTTCATTGAGCTACACTGGTTACCCGCATCAAATTCAAATCCCAAATGCTAGCCTTCAGAGTACTTAATGGGTCTGCTTCTACCTTCTAAAGTGCTCTGATAAAGGCTTATGTTACCCCACAACCACTCCGCTCATTTAGGGAATGTCGTCTGGCGGTCCCAACACCTTGCATACGACAATCCAGGCTTTTCATGGGTCGTTTTCCACGCTGGTGGAATGACCCACCAGAACTGGGGTTTCTCTGCCTCTCTTCAAGAAGTTCTTGAAGACCCAACTCTTCAGAGAGCACCTCCTATCCTAGCACTTTCCTGCACTTCCTGCAGCTCCGTACCCTCCTATCTCCCTCTACCTCCTTCTGTCTTTACTTCTACACCCTCGCCCTTGTGGAACCCCTGCTTTTCCTATCCGGTGGTCTGTTTTCGAGAGTTCCTTTATGTTGCTTACTTGTTAATCCTCCCCTTGTAAGTCGCTTCGGAAAAAAAGCATCTGAAAAATGCGCAAATGTAAACGTTCTATTTTCTTAGTGTTTCTTGAGTGTATATCTGGTGTTTGTGCTGCTATTGGAACCTCAATTTCCTGAGGGATTTGCCCAAAGGATCAATAAAGTTCTATCTAATCTAATCTAATCTAATCTAAAAGTCAAAGGTTGTTCTAATAGAGCAGTGGAATACGTATATTCACACATAAACCAAGTGTGTCCAAAACAGTAGAAAATTGAGGCAAATTCACAACAATAGTCGACAAAGGGTAAAGTGTATAAAACGTATCCTCCCATGCATGTGTCCGTTCCAAACTCCAGTACCCATGCGTGTCTGTAAATTCCACCGTATAAGATTCATAGGTTTCTTTGTGGTTGATTGAAGATGGAAATGCAGCGAAGCCTCCACGAGTCTTTGATTGACAGATGTTCTTGGGAGGCGTCCGTCTCAGTGGTCAAAAGAGCCCGGTACCTCTGAGGCCTGATGATGATAGATGACGCCAGCAGGACAAGCCTCCCTCGCCGATCAAACATAAAGAAACGTGACAGTGAAAAATAGCTTGAGTGAAAAGTTGGATTTGATGGAATGGTCCTGGATTAGGCTCATCATCTGTCTCCTGGGGAAAAACATGAGAAGTGACTGAACCTCCTGACGGGACTGAAAATAGCAAAAAAAAAAAAAAAAAAGGAGATCTGGGATGTAAAATGCTGAAAATAACCCTTCATGTCTTATTAACTCCACAAGAGCATCCACGGGCTGTGATGCTGCGATCTTTGCATTGAGGCTTTCTAAAAATTTCAAGTGTTCAGAGAAAGCCTGTCCTTGCTTCTTCATATTTGTCAGCATTTGTGAATTTTTTTTTTTTTTTTTGAAGCTATTTGTCACACTAACACAGCGCTGTCAAACTCAATTTAGTTCGGGTTCCACATTCAGCTCGATTTGATCTCAAGTGGATCGAAACATTAAAAGAATAGCCTATAAATAATGACAACTTTAATTTTTCCTCTTTGTTTTAGTGTAAAAAAAAAACAAAAAAAAAAACAAATTATGAAAATATTTACATTCTCAAACTCTCCAAACAAAAAAGATGTGAATAACCGGAAAAAATAATGAAATTTCAAAACAAAATAAGTATAATTTTAACAACGTTATACTTCAGTTTATCATTTACACATGTACATTACAACTTACAGATTACAGTGGATCTACAAATACACAAGACATTTAATAACAGACAGAATATTGGTAAAATTACGCTGACTTCTCTTAACCCTTTCTAGGACACTCATTGAAATACGCTGAAATTCAAAATTTCAACCTTTGTGTGTTATTGTACATTGTCATCTCCCTCCTCTTGCCATAAAATATCCTAACAGCAGTTGCTAAAAAGTAAACGCGTGCAATAAAACAACTGTTATAAGGTCATAAACTGGCAAAAATCTGTCATATTCACTATTTACAGCTTCAAAATGTCCATAAAATCTCTCTGAATCACTGTATAATGTTGTAGAAACCAACATGCTTCTAGACCTCACTGACAAACAGGATTGGACCCATATTTAATGTTTGAGGAAATTACCAAAAATAGTCACTTGCCTGATAAAAGGTTAAGACATTTCAGGTTGTTCATATTTGTTTGTAAACGTAAACATTTTCATGTAATTTTACTTCTTTTTTTTTTCCACAGAATTTATTATGATTGTATTTTAATGGTCTGACCTACTTGAGATCAGATTGGGATAAATGTGCAACCTGAACTAAAACGATTGTTAAAGGTGGGGCACGAGATCTTAGAAAAGCGGTTTGAGCAAGCTATGTTTTGAAAATACACAATTCGAAAGTCCAAACCCCTTTCTTCAAACATCCCCCTGAAGCCACGCCTCCAGAATACTAGCACGCACAATGCTTGTTCCCGAAGGTTCACTGCACAGCGCTGCACAGCAACAATTCGCCCGACTCTGGCTCAGATCCATGCATACCTCATTCAGTCTCCTCCAACACCCCCGCTCTTACAGAACAGCTCCAGTTCATATCTATCTGTCTAACGTTACATTTCCTAGTGATTTATTTTATTTTAGTGACAAAACAGTTTTCAGGTGAACTTTACATCCTGATATTGCTAATATAGCTGGCCTAACTCTGGCTCCATTTCCTGTACCAGTGCTCCAAGCCTCTGAGAATGCACGAAGAGGGGTATGTGTAGGGGGGAGGGACTAATGGCAGTTGAGTTTGATAGACATATCACCGTTCAATCATTTCGAGTGGGCGCTCAAAATGATTGGATGGTGTTTTTTCAGTCCTGTCCGTTCCACAGGGGACTACTTTTTTTTTTGTGTTAGAGCATTTAATTAATTGGTTGTAATTGGGGAGTGAAGGGGATTTTAAGCAATATAGTAAAAAATGCTCCAGGTAAACCTCTTTCACCCCACCTTTAATATCTTTAGTGTATTTCATGCATTTCATCGCATTCATCCCATGGGCCTGATTGGACCCTTTGTTGGGCCGGTTTTGGCTACTAATAAGCATTATATTGTCAAAATTGCATTTAATTGTGTTTAGACATTTCAGGTTGTTCATATTTGTTAAGGTTTTTCACATTTTATTGTTAAAGGATAGTTTGTTGATGTAAAAATTTTCACAATTTAATATTTTTTGCACTAAAACAAAGAGAAAAATGTAGAGTTGTCATTATTCAGAGGAATAAATGTAATACTTTTTTTCACATTAAACCAAGAAGAAAATTTGTTGTCATTACTTATAGGTTATTATGTTATTTTTTTATGAGATCATATTGTTCTGTGTGTGGAACCTGAAGTAAAATGCATTTGACATCCTTGACTTTTAATATTTTGAGTGCGATTTTTGCACTTTTCCAAATTCATCCTACAAGGTGGATTGGAATCTTTGGCGGGCTGGTTTTGGCCTGTGGGCCACATGTTTGACACCCCTGCTGTAGATGGTTTGGATTTTAAGTATAGGTCCAGAACACGTTTAATCCTGCAGCCAAATTTCTGAGATAATAGCAAGTATCCATTTTTTTTAACTCCTAAGGAATAAGTCACTTAAAATGCAAAACGACAATATAAAAATATGACACAAAATACTGAAAAATACTAGCAATATACAAAAACTACAAAGATAAAATATTAAATATACAAACACTACTAAATACTTGTATCTTCAGTGTAGATTTTGCACTTTCCATATTCATCTTGCGGGCTGGATTGGACCCATTGCTGGGCCTGTTTTGTTGTTTGACACCCCTGTTCTAACACAAATGAAGCCAACTCCCTGGGTTACAGTTAAAAGACGCTCAGACTCAACTCCAGGCTGGAGCGGAGCAGCCATCTGCGGAGGCATCGCTGAGCAAATACATCCAAGACACGACTATTTTATTCAAGGACATGAAGCGCACGCTCCACCGACGACGTAACAGTATACAGTCGACGACGTGGTGGATCCAGAAGAGAACGATAACAATGAATCTGTGCACTTGTCAGACTGTTAGGAATCTGTAACAACCGGTAGCTTTAGCCGCTCAGTCTGCGATGTGTGTCTTCATACTGTAAAAGGACAGAATGTGACTTTTCAGCTAAATATAGATGAGTTAAAGGAAAAAATGTAGCTTTAAACAACCAATTATTCTGTTAGAACCAGTCACAGTTAGGTTTCTCACCTTGTGTTTTATCATAACAAGCCCCAATAAGTAACCCATAAAGACCCAAACATCCACCGTCGAACAAAACCATCTACTGATCTAAACTGTTTAATACCTGTTCGTCCACTAATCCTATCAATACATGTAAACAATTGGTGTAAAATACAGTTTGTCGTCTTTTCATGGTCATCAGATATGACCAGTTTGGATGTTCAGAGGCTCCATAGTTACCATGGAAACACCATCATTTTCTACAACATTGATTCATCAGTAAAAATCATGGAGTTGGATCAGTGACAGTGGATGGACACACTGGGTTTATGTTCAGTTAATGATAGATTTGACTGAAAAAGTCACTTTTTCTTCAGTTTTCTTTGTTTTTTTATATAATAACCCGCAAATGTAATCTCACCATGATGATTAAAGTATATGATCAGTAAATTAAATGTAGGAAAATACTATGATAAATCACTTAAGAAAGATTAAAATAGAGAGAACATGTAATTTGGGAACTGACACAAAAATAGCACTGGGTCTTATGGGTTAAAGGAAATTGGCAGTTATTTAACAAATAAACAAAATACAATATTATTTACATACTAATTGACATCCACCTTTTTTCACTGTCTTTTCACCTAATGGGCATTTCCAGTTACATAACCTTAAAAGAAAAAAAGCATAAAGCCAAGATAGAAATAGGATACGTTATGGTAAAATAACGTCTTCTGTTATCTGAAAATGTATTTGTTTGACATGGGGGTGAAACAGAGCCTATTACATTACTTGATGTTAGGGATGGGAATGGATAAGAATATAATGATTCCGATTCCATTATCGATTTTGCTTATCGATCTGATTTCTTTTCAATTCTCTTATTGATTCTCATTGGGAGAGGGAATAAAAGAGTACAGAGGGGTTTGTTTGCATTAACTGTCTTTTACATTTCCATCTCTGCACAGAAAATATAACATATACAGTATGCAGAAATAATAATAACAGATGACGGGGGGTGGGGGGGTTCACACCATATGACCATACAAAGTCAAAGTGAAACTTAATATGCTTCACTGATTCCTTTATGTCTCCTGCTGTTGTGCACCTCATTTTCATTTTCCCTGCCTTCGGAAACTTTTATTTGAGGGGGCAGGACATTTGTTGCCCCCCCCCTACTGTGTGGACAAATGTTTGAGCATATTGGAGGGATTTCCCCCCTTTGAAGAAATGAAAGCTTTGACAGTGTTCCAAGTGGCCCTGGTGTTGTCTTTTCGTGTGAAATATATCCATACTTTGGAGCATTTCTGCCTCGACGCCATGTTGGCTACCTTACTGTATTGCACTACTGCTGCCTTTGTAAATAGACTGATGTATACGTTTTATATTCTAGTATAGTTTGTTCTGTATACCACTAAGTACATGGCATTTAATGACAAGGCGAGGGGGAAACCGCATCTCAGTTCTCTGTATGTCCTGTGTATCTAGTTAATTGATAATAAAACAATATTTGATTATTATTATTATTATTATTATCATTATTATTGTTGTTGTTACTAAAGTATGCTGCTTTTTACTATGTATCGCCATATAAAAACTCGATAAAGCTGAGCAATTCATAAAAATCACATAGAATATTTATAAAATTGTTAAAGGAAAAAATTAATAAAAAAGGAAACTGATTATTTAATTGTCTTGTTGGTCATCCTGCCTATAAAAAAGAGCCCAATGTACTTAGATGGGTATAAAATGTGACTTGGCACCGGAACAAAGTGAGACATCTGTTTGACATAGCATCCATAGATGATCTTTGACCCCTTCCAATCAAAGACACCCTCGCGGAAACCTGATTGACTGAAATGTTGATTGATTGACATTTGTAATAGCGAGTAGAAGCCTATTCTGCTATGAGGACAAAGCCCATTGGTCCTCCGAACAGGTGCGCTTGCTGTTTATTACAAGCTATCCCAAAGTGAAAACTAAACCGGCAAACATGCGGGCTCCGCCGTTTAGGTAGACAACAAGGGGAGGAAAACGAACGAACCGCAAAAAACTTTCAGGGTTGACGGTTTGTTCGTGGATTTTATTTTTTTCGAACAAATCTCAGAATTGAGTGAGAAATGCGGTAAAATTCACCACACGGAATCATTTTGGAAGAATTTTTTGGATTTTCATAAACTGTGGATCTTTATGGGCTAAAGGGATGTGTTTAATCTCCAAACAGACACGTAATGAAGGTAAAAATCTGATTGTATCATTTCTTCTCGCCATGTTTTAGTAACGTTCAATTAATTGTACTTTAATGGTCTTTTTTGTATAAAATTACACATTTATAGTGAGTCAGAGCTTTTTAATGATATGTATGATGGTGTAAGTGACTTGATAAATTTTTACAGGGGTTTCTAATCCGGTTTACACCGGAAAAAATCCAAATCTAAGTGTGTTTTTCTCATTTCTAGTCCAAATATCTCATCACAGTTAAAATAAGACAAAATCACCTAAAGAGGAACTTTTCAGTGAGATATAAAGAACTGATTTTTAGACAATAGTTTTTGAAAATAGAAATCTTACCAAGATAATTTTCACTTGTTCCATTGACAGATTTATTTATTAGTATTATTATTATTAATATTTTTTGCTTAATTTAAGATTTATTTATTTTTTGCTTAATTCAAGCAAAAAAACATCTGCCAATGGAACAAGTGAAAATTATCTTGGTAAGATTTCTATTTTCAAATTCTATTGTCTAAAAAGAAGTTCTGTATATCTCACTAAAAAGTTCCTCTTTAGGTGATTCTGTCTTATTTTAAGTGTGATGAGATATTTGGACTAGAAATGAGAAAAACACACTTGGTCAGATTTAGATTTTTGCTGTGTAGAGGTCTCTGGTGACCCAATGGACGTTAGGGGGTAAATAAATAAATATTAAGTCTCTTAATGGCAGAGTTATGTCCAAAAAACAGCCAAAACACAGAATAAATAAATAAAACACATGTGGGTTAGCATTAAAGGCAAGAACACTAGTTTTAAAGGTACAAGCTACCAAATAATCACTATAAAATACAATAAAAATAGAATAACTGAGCAAAAAACAAAACAAAAAAAAAAAAACATTACATGTGGTAAAAATCCACAGTTGAGTCGATTAAATGAGTCTTCTTCTGCCTTGGAATGTACGAAAAGAGTAAAAGTCAAACGTATTTTCTCGGTTCTTACGGTGCAGACCTACTGATTTTATGGTTTTAATGTTTAATAACTGAAAGAACAGTAAAGGTCGTCAATGAATGTCTACAGCATAATTTCAGAATGTAAATAGCAATGTGTCAATAAATATGTTCAAAATGTATGTCTGTTTCTGATCTTATATTTCATAATAATCAAATACTATAATGATTTAAAACCAAAAAAACAATAGAAACATGTGAATTAAACATGATAATGAAACATGTGGCCAAAGACTGATAATTAATTGAATCTTTGTTTATTCTGGTGCATCACACTGAACAAACACGTCTATCTGTTACTTTTTTGGATTCTCACTCCATTACCATCAATTAATGTCTTTTAAAACTAAAATAAAACTCATATCAGTTTCGTGTTTGGATATAATCTAACCTTCATATATTACATTGTGCGGTATGCTAAATATTTGCACTTTTTTTGAGGAAATGCACTTTTTGGCATTTTTTTTTCCAAACCTTGAATAACTGCTTGAATAACTCTGTTACTTTGTCAATGATGATAAATTCATGTTTTTATTAAATATTTGGTTATTATTCCTTAATGGTGTGTTAAAGTACTTGCTTAGACCTACAATTTGAGCTATTATTGTTGCTGCTAAATTAATTTTTACAAACAGAAATGGAATGATTAGTATTACTGCACTGTGCTTTCTCACTGAGTTAGTCACTTAGCCAGGCCCATAAGATAAGATAAGATAAGATAAGATGATCATATTAACCTATAAATACTGACAACTCCAATTTTTTCATTTTGTAAATGTAAACATTTTCATGTAATTTTACTGTATTTATACTAAAACAAACTGTCATTTCACTAAAAATGTGAATATCTTGAACAAATATGAATCCACTGTGATCTGTAATTGTAATGCACATGTATAAATAATAAACAAATGCAGAATATTGTTAAAATTACACTTATTTTTTTAAAGAAATGTCAGATTGTTCCTGTTGTTCACATTATTTTAAAGGATAGTTTGTATATGGAAACATTTTTATAGTGTAATGTTACTTTTTTCACTCTAAAACATAGAGGAAAGTTTGGAGTTGACATTATTTATATATTATTATCTTATTATTTTACTGGTCTGATCCACTTCAGATCAAATTTGTCTGAATGTGGCCCTTGAACTAAACTGAGTTTGACACCCTGGGGTTAAAGGGTTTAACAGTGGCTGATGTACATTGTTGTAACTGTAGTTTATCATAGACAGACTCGGTGTATGTGAGGACAGAAATCCGGCTGTTTTCATGGATGTATGCAGCTCCAGACACTCAGGGATGGTGCTGGTTTTAGGTTTGTGTGAACACACAGTAACATGATTAACGCAGGAAAATTCAAGGGTGACTGGGTATCACGTAAAAGTAGGACTGCACAACATTTTTATCCTGCGTATGATGTCCCACATATGGTGACTGTGTCCAGCGTTTTGACCTACTCTGAAGGGAGAACAAGCAAATTATGGCATAATACCATCAGAACTGTGAAAGCTACTGTTCACACTATCATGGGAGATAGAAAAGTAGCACTAAATCGAGTCTATTTATGTCCTTCACATGATTAAGGCCCATAATCTGTAACCATGGACCATACAGAGGGCTTGAGCAGGTCTTGAAAATTTTAAAAAGTATCACATTTTGAAACGTTGTTTTCCAGACCTTGAAAAGTCTGGAATTTTGTATTAAAGTCATAATAAAGTGTAGAAAAAAAGTTTCTCTCATAGTTGAATTTTAGAGTATGTTAGAGTAAGAAGAGAAATACATGAGGAAAGTAAATAAAAAACTGATGTGATTTCACGAACCAGTCGGCACTGGAATGATTCTAGTGAGAGTTGTTTGTGTGATATTCATGCACTTTTGTGAATTTTTTATGTGTTTTGAAAATGTTTCCGTCAGTAAAACATAATTTACTGTGAATTATGCATTCACACATTTATTAAAATGGATTTTTTTTACTACACACAACAGGTGTAGTCTCAACCAAAAAAGTAGGCACGCAAGTATAAAAGTATGTAAAGTCAAGGTCTTGGGGTGGGGGTGGGGTCTCTGGCAGTGCAGTTCAAGCAGTTTGTCCAAGTAGAGTTACTGTTGTGTATGTGTAAATAAGTGAGCAGTTGATCCGGTAGTGACAGGCAGCAGAACCAACCCATAAAGATGGAAGACACTACCATTGTAACCACTGTTCCCTGTTGGAAGACCTTGAAATTTTTAATTCAAGACTTTAATATGCATAGCCTAATGCAGGGGTCTGCAACCCTGGTCCTAGGGAGCCACTATCCTGCATGTTTTAGATGTTTCCCTCTTCCAGCACACCTGAA
>JAPQRP010000024.1:35149559-35168073 GCA_037367295.1 Apogon hyalosoma | reverse complement strand
GGGGGGGTGTCCTGATCAATATACACACCGGGACAGATGGGAGAACGGGGTCTGGCTGTCATCACACACCAATAAGGTCGGTCTGGTTGTTACTCTGGCCCGGTTCCAATCTGCCGGTCAGACCTGGCCCGTTAACCCCCCCCCCACACACACACACACACACACACAATGTAACATGGTGACAAACCTTTCTGCACCGACACTGATCAGACGGACTTGACTTCAGCGGATCCGAATCCGGACACCACACACACTAGCTGTGGCCCGGTTCCACTCCCCCAGTCCCCATTCACACCCGGCCCGTTAACATCCCCCTCCAGACCCGCACACCCCCTCACCGTAACACGGTAACACACTCTACTGCAGACTCTGATCAGACAAACCGGAGTTCAGATCCACACACAGGACCGGTGGTGAGTTGCAGTAAACCATCATGTTCAGTCCTGTGTAAAAGGCTCTGGTCCACGTCCGTGTCAGTACTAAACTAAATGAGGGCCATTCTATTCCTTCCTAATCTGTATTACACCACTAAGGTTAGTCAAGTCATCAAGTACTGTGAATGTGAAGAAGTCATACAGTAACACTGTAAAGCCCTTTCAAAGACATATTTAACATCACTATGAATGCATTCTTTTTGGTTACTTGGGATTTCAATACAAAACAAAATGAGGGCCCTTGTATTTCTTCCTAATCTGTGTGTTACACCACTAAGATAATACAAACTTTGCATAATTCAGGACCACCATCTAAAAAAACTCAGCTCCCTGTTTTATCAACTCTAGTGCTTTTAGAACCCTTGGATTCCCACAGTGCTAGTGATCAGTTTACTATTGCATGTAAATAGACTCGCCAAGCTTGACTGCATCTATGTTTCTTCTCATAAAATGTATCTAGTTTAAATAAAAATCAAGTTGACTTCAAAAAATATCCATGTTTGAAGTATATTGTAGTAGATATTTGTTTTCAAAGACTCAAGGTTGTTTCTCTACTGTATGAACTTAAAAGAATTGTTGTAGCTGAAGTTTAACTTGGCACAGTAGAATTGGCGTTGAAATATCCAGGATCTGACGCAAATTTGAGGTGAAAAATCACAACTGACTGCTGTTTCAGATAATTAGACTTAGCTTAATTACTGGCAACTGTTTAGCGTGCCCAGCAGTTTTCTCATTAGAGTAGACTGTGACATTTAAGACGCCTTTAGCAACTTTTCTTTATAGAAGCACCTTGGGACAAATCTAACCACTTCCCTCACAGACTTCAACTCATTTAAAGAGAGAAACAAACGCTTCTTTAGCAGCTCATTTATTCGGCGGATCTGCAGTCGGATCGACACATGAAGGAGCTACTTCCATTTAAAGGTTAGCAGCTCAGCACCGACACTTCCAAAAGTCTGTGGTTGTCGTTAACCCTTTATACGACACTCATTGAAATACTCTGAAATTCAATGTTTCAACCTTCGTGTGCTATTGGACATCGTCATCTACCTCCTCACTGGTTGGCATGACAACAGTCTCGTCCTCTTGCCTCAAAACATCCAAGCAGTAAACACATGCATTTAACAAGTGGTTCCAGGCACAACAAACCCCGCCCCTCGCATGTATTGTAGCTCATTTTGGCATCGATCCAGCTGATGTCATCATGTCTATGCATGTGCTGATGTCAGCATTTTAAGTGCCTCTATATATGTGCCAACTTTGAAGTAAATTGAAACCAAATTGATGTTTTTATAGACATTTGAATTTTTGCCCTTTACAAGTAAATGGGAAAAGACAATTATTTTTAAAGATTCATGAAAGATTGATCTTTGACCTACTTTTCCCAAAATGTATCGACATCTATTCTGGGTCACTGCACTGTAAAAAATGACCGTAGAATCAACACCAAAAAGTTGTAAAATTGCAACATAAAAAAACTGTAAGTGAAAATACAATGCGGAGTTGTTTATTTGAAAAGATTTTTGTGTTAATGATTAATTCTTATATAGCTGTAGTTTTTACAGGAAGAGTATGTTAACAAAACCAGATTTGTATGTAGAAATTATGTATTTCTATTGTTTTGAGAAAATAAAACTATAAATTGAAAAACAATGTGGTGCCGTTTAAATTGCAAGACCACAATCTTGAAATAAAAATTGTAATAAAAAAAAAGTAAACTTAAATTAATGGGTGACTGTGGCTCAGTTGGTAGAGTGGGTCATCCAGTGACTAAAGGGTTGGCAGTTTGAATCCTGGCTCCAACTGCCCACATGTCAAAGTGTCCTTGACAAGATACTGAACCCTAAACTGCTCCCAGTAGGTGGCTTTGTAAAGTGCTTTGGGTACCATGGCAGTGTATAAAATGCGTTCTATAAATGCAGTCCATTTAAAATGTTAAATCTACATGTTACTCTGTAAATATGTTTACAGTTTGATGTGTTTTTTTTACAGTATTGTTCTGGTAACCACAGCTGCCCGTTTTTTTTCTCTAAAAAACTGAGATTCACCATTGACATAACATGCAGCTTCATATTGATACTTATACTGACTAACACCCCCATCTCAGTCTCAGCGCCCCCATCTCAGCTTTCTCATTCCAAATGCCCCCAATGGTGTCCCAATGCCCCCTGGAGAGAAACACTGTGCTAGCTAATATTAGCTGGTAATATGTAGATAAGTCTGTGTCAGCCATGTTAACAGTTCCAGTCCTCTGACTTTGAGACTCATATTCATTCAGCAGTTGCTCAAGGTGTTGTTTCATATTAAAACCTGCATGTCCTTGTCTAACAGAGCATGGCTGGCAATTAAAGGAGGTGGTTCCACATTCGCAAAGTGAACAATGAAAAATGATGCTCACTGTAGTTGGTTCTGTTGCACCAACTTAATGTCATTACTATATTTCCCTTAAGGACCCCGTTACTGTAAAAGACATTCAACTAAACACACATGGAACGCAGCTAAAATACGAGGTAAATGAATTGATGATTGTTGTAGAAAATAATAATGACTGCATTATTTTTTTTGTTAGAAATAAGGAGCATAATAAAATAAAATGTGAGTGTGTAAAATGTTTGTGTCCTTCAGCAGTGTTAATTTGTTTTTGTCAGCTTGTTACTCCTTTAATTATGACAAAATAATGGAGAGCACATTCACGATGCCATGGGACCATGGTGGAATCGCTATGAGCACACACCAAAACAAACTGGTCATCAGACGCAGACTTTGTACAGCAGATATCGGTGTGATGCCCGGACACGCTGTCTTGTTGCGTGTTGAGCTTGTATTTTTTGCGTGTTTGTTCACACTGGAGGGGTGTTGCTGCTGCAGAGATACTACTGGCAGCCTTATTTTCTTCAGATAGTGCCTATTAATGCCCTCAGAAGTGAAAAGTTCATGCAGTTATGTGTTTTCTTTCCCCTCAGTTTTTCAACAACAGAATAAGCATGAAAGAGAGATCAAGCTGACAAAACAACAAACCGATACAACAGCAGTCATAAATACTTGTACAGACATATTTATTTAAACATGTATTTCAATTCCCTTTTTCCACCCGAAAATAACCTGTTGCTAGTTCGGTGCTGGAGCTAGAGCAGGGGTGTCAAACTTGTGGCCCAGGGGCCAGTTGAGGCCCGCGGGATGATATTTTATGGCCCCCTACTTGACATCAAAGTTTAGTGTTAGTGGTCCACATGTAGTTCTCAAACGCACCTTTTTTCTGAGTCTTGCCACGCTTTTATTTTATTTATTTAATTTTAAGTATATATTTATAGATTTTTTTTTTTTTTATTTTTACCTCCTGCACATCAATGAATTTATAGCAACAGTCCTGACAACAGTAAATGAATATGCTACAAATTAGTAATCATATATCAAATGAAAGAAAGAAAAGTGCATGTAATGCAGAAAACAGCAAGGTCAATCGCTGACATCAGTCACTTCATTGAAGAAATTTTAACCCATTTCTGTATTTTATTTATTTTTATCACTTATGGGCTACCATATATAGTCTCGTGACAGCTTCCGGTGACATTTGTTGTCAACGGTTGTCAAGCTACCCAACTGCGAAGTGCCTGGGGACGTATAAACGTTATTCACTTAGTTGACACATATTCCGTAGTGACACCAAATGGACGGAAAATATATGCCGTCACCCAGTTCCAGTTGTGTCTCCCTCAAAATGTGCCATGAAGAGAAAGGTGGGCAACGAGCACAGGCAATTACAGCAAAAGTGGGAGACAGGATATTTTTTGTCGAGCACAGGGGCACCCCTACATGTCTCATATGCACAGAAAAAGTTGCGGTGTATAAGGAATACAATGTCTGACATCATTACTCAACTAGACACGCTGAGGAGTATACAAAATACCAGGGAGATGAGAGAAAGAACCAGGTCGCCAATCTGAAAAATATATGCAATGCTGACTGAAAAATTAGTAGGTATATGCTGTATACCCTGGGCTACACCTCTGACTTAAACCTACACATGACAAAATCAATACAGAGCAGACGCTGTGGTGAGAAAATCCCACATTTGTTGCACCTGTTGGTGTGTAAATTACCAGTAGTAGAACAGTCAGCACTGACATGTACTGGAGTTGTGGTGAATTCTATATAATATGATGAATACACTTACAGTCCAATATTTTTTTTAGTTTAAATTCAGTTTAAAGTCGGCAGTTTAGACTAAAACACTGGTTCATCAGAGTGCAGTTTGCTTTCAGTTTTATATCGCGGCTCCACAGTTTTTCCATCTCCTGACCAAACTCTGTCGCTTTTCCAAACAGGGAAGAATAGCTGTGTTTTTTAATGGATCTACTTTCCACTATACCATCACTTTGATTCTTACCAAAATAGTAGTATGTGACAAAAGATACCCATTTTATACAACACTGCTCAAATTCCACAATACACCACTTAAGCTACACCCTTTCATACACAGGCAAAAGTTAAAGCTCACCTTCTCACGTTCTCTCTTATTTTTGCCTCTTTGTGCTGTTTTGATGTTTGCTCTGTGAAGGCATTTAGGCTGCATTGAACAAAAACCTGCTGTATAAATAATAATAATAATAAAAAAGAAGAATGTGAAGAAACAGAAGCAAATTCACAATGGCTTTTGAATTATTACACTGTTTTTCATTCATGTTGGAAACAGGTTTTCAGCCAGTTTCTGCCTGTATAGTGAATGATATTTCAGTTTTCTATCAAAAATAAATAGAAGTATGTCTGTGTTAGAGTATATAACTCATGGGATGTATAAATAAAAAATGAATGATCTGCTGTTCAGAGTCGACTGAGAGTCGGGGAAGTACAATCAGATCTCCGGAGATCTTGGCGTACAATGACACGCGACTGCTAGTTAATGTAAGTCAGTGGAGGCCAAATGGTGTTGAATAACCACAAGTCGAAAATGCGTATGTATAGCACGCCACATGCCATAAGAACTGGCGCGACATACAACACGATTTCACGAGATCAGTCTGTGGAAAAAGAAAAGGGAGATGGAGTGCAGATACACCAGGGAAAGAGGAGGCTGGGAAACAAAAGGAGAAAACAGAGCAGATCCAGGGCCTCTGTGGCATCCATGTACAAACCCACCGGTGCAGCTCTTATCCCTGCACTGAGAAGCTTAAATGTGGGTTGGATCCTTTGACTCCTTGAACCTACCCTCTCAGTCACCTCTCACTTTGAGTCGTCTAATAAAGCAACGCCTATAAAAATAACCTTTAAAGGGTGTTTTTTTCCTGAACACTGGAGGCATTCCTGGGGCATGAAGCTCCACAGGAAGGCTTTTTTTTGTTTGTTTTGTTTTTTTTTTTTCAATATGTTATGAATTATATACACTGACATACACATCCTTCCCTTGTTTATTTAGAAAATTGAAAATATCATTGCTGCAAAAACTAGCTAAAAACTTTTGTTCAACTGCAAAACAGTGTAATAATTCAAAAGCGCCGCTGAAATGCTTCTGTTTGTTTTTCACCTTCTTTTTTAAATTATAGTGCTGCTTTCATTCAGGGGTGCAGCCTAAATGTCTTCACAGAGAAAGATTAAAACAAAAACCGACAAAGGTAAAAAAATAAGAGTTAAAATAATAAGGAAACAGCAGTGTTGTCAGGTGTTACTCAGCTTTTCCTTCTGTAGCAAAGGGTGTTGACATCAGGAGTAGTGCAACTCCTTAAAACATGAATTTTACTTTTCTCTGAATGATCACAGGCGTGTTTTGTCACAACTTCACCAAGTTTTTTTGTTTTTATTTCTTAAAATTAATCAAAATTCAACACACATTTTGGACATGCCCCAACATCACTAGCTATTGGACTAAAGCTTTAGAGCACGGGTGTCAAACTTATTTTCTTTCAGGGGCCACATTCAGCCCAATTTGATCTCCAGTGGGCTGGACCAGTAAAATAATAGCATAATAACCTATAAATAATGACAACGCCAAATTTTGTGCAAAAAAACAAAAAATTAATTTATGAAAATACTTTTATAAACTATCCAAACAAAAAAGATGTGAATAACCTGAAAAACTGTGCAATTTTAACAGTATTATGCCTCAGCTTATCATTTCTACATTTGCATTATGGATCGGATCTACGAAGACACTAAACACTTAGTAACAGAAGCAGAAAAATTGTTAAAATTCTGGGTTAATTTTCTGTAAACATTTCAGGTTGTTCATATTTGTTCACATTATTCACATTTTATTGTTACAGGATAGTTTTAAACGTAAATATTTTCATAATTTAATGTTATATTTTGCACTAAAACAAAGACACAAATATGAAGTTGTCATTATTTATCGGCATAATGTAATATTTTTTTCACATCAAACTGAGAAGAAAATATGGAGCCTTGAACAGCTTTGACTGTGGAATTTTTGCACTTTGTAAATTCATCCCAGGGGCCAGATTGGAACCTTTGGCGGGCCGCATTTGGCCACCGGACCGCATGTTCAAGACCCCTGCTTTAGAGACATTGTCTAAGATTTTTAAGAGATACATCCCTCCAGACCCAATAACAATAATGTCCGGTGTGGAACCAAAAGGACTGGACCTTAGTACTAAACAGGGAGTTGTTTTCAGGTTTGTGATGCTACTGGCCAGACGCCTTATTCTGTTAAACAGGAACAACAAAAATCCACCGACAACTTAAGGCTATGTTGAAAGACATCATGCAACACTTACATTTGGAGAAAATCACATTTTCACCAAAAGATAATGTAAAGTTATTTTATTGAAGTCGGCAGAACCCCCCCCCCCTTTTTTTTTTCTTTTTTTTTTTAAATGTGTGTACATGTGAGTGCAGGTCATTCTTGTTCTGACATCACATATATTGGATACTGTATATAACTTTTTTTATATTGTCATTGTTCTAATTTCAATACAAAGGTACAACAAAAAAAAAATCAAGATTCAGACACAGCGGTGGCAGAACCGGGCACGTATTGGACTCACTGGACTATGAACTGAGTTATCCTTGGACTAAAACTCTTTATAGGACATTATATTATTTATGAAGCTTCTTACACTGACCTTCAGCAGGAGCAGGACTGCTGCGAAAGGAGACACACTGACGCACAGTACTGCAGGAAAAAAAATATGATGGCATATGAGAAAACACCTTCACTTTACAAACAGTATGTATCTCTATAGGTAAATTATGTGTAATGCAGGTTAATATATGCAATAATATCTACATAATTGAATAACAATGATTAGCATCTGCAATACTAACCAGTGTATACAATAGTTACAGAATGTTAATGGGGTTGTTGGATTTCATTTGTTTGCTGTGATCTGATCGGGTCTTTGTGAATGCTTTTGTTTGTCATTATTCATCTTAAAAACTGCATAATTTTGGACTAACTGTTAAAACAATACTGACAAGAACTGAACACTGCAATAACCCCCTGCAGTTCGAGAAAAATCCTCATTTGCTACAAATATAATTCAGTATTTATCCAAACATCAGTGCACTATTTTTATATAGACTTAAGTTCAGAGATATACATACTATTAATATAGCTAATATTGTTCATATATACATACTCTCACATACTGCTAATATTGTGTCTTTTCATATTTTGTCTATTTTTTTTTTTATTCTACTTTTACGTCTATTCTTACTTCTGGCAAAATTTTCAATTCTATTTTCTTATCTAATTTTTATGGTACTGCAGGGTATTGTCATCAGTTTGTCGTGCTTCCATCTGTATGTGGAAAAACTTTTGCGGGCGGGGGGGGCAGATAGTAAATGATAAGGTGATGGGAGCTCTCTGTCACTTTCTCACAGCTCTATTGACACATCCTCCACATACAGGTCTGTCACGTCACTTGTAGAATTTTGCACTGAGGTCTGGATTGAGGTCTGTGAGCCTGGGGTGGGTGGGCGGGCATCTCCCACATCACCCCCCCCCATCGCAGATGTATTTTTGGGGGGCAGCAGGTACTTTGTGATACAATGATGGGAGATAACTTTCACTTTCACTCTCACTTACGCTTTCTCTACAGATCTATATAATCCACCACATCCTCCACAAATAGGTCCGTCATGGTACTTGTAGAAGTATGTGTGCATGGGAGGGGGGTATGCGTTTTGTGTTTGTTTTTCACTGTCCTTGTTTTTCATATCTTTCATCTTCCTCGCTGTCATATTCACAAAAATCCCATACAGGACTCTGCTGCTTTCCCCCAACTTTAGTCTCTGTGTTGCCTGGTAGAGTGGGGACGAGAAGACGACTCTAAACGACAAGTGACAGACCGTAAAGTGTCATATGGTGCCGCCAGCTAAAATAGCTCGAGCAAAATAAATCCATTTCATATCAATCCGATATTGACAAAGACAAAAACTAAGGGAATTTTATCCATAATTTTTATGCGTTTTAATTTCAGTTATTTTTTCTTTTAGAGTCTTTATTTCAGTTAACGAAAATGTTTTTTTTTTTATTCTAGTTTTCGCCATTTCGTTAGTGATAATAACCTTGATCCCCTGTCCTTAGACCCTCCTCCGAGGAAAAACTCCAAAAATCCCAGTGGGAAAAAGAGAAACATTGGGGAGAACCGCAGTGAATGAGGAATCTACTTCCATGGACGGACAGGCTGTAGATGAGACCAGGACTGACGGACGTCCATTTAGGGTGGGGGTACGTGCAGACTGCTGACGGGGTACGTCTGGTGGGGCTGAGGAGATCCATCCAGGCTGATGAGGGTAGTGGAGGCAGTCCGGGGTCACATGTTAGGACAGGGCACAGATGGGTCACCTCAGGTCCGGTCATCACTGGGCCTTAAAGCAGGGTCTTGATTGAATTAGTTGAGTTGTTCTCCAGTGAAAGTACCACCCACTTCTATTGGGAAACTGAGCTCCTGCATCCAGACCACAAGACTCTTAATATAGAACAGAACCTGACAACGTCACAAATTCTACCCGGTATTGATTCTTCATAGAACATGCCGGTGAGATACTGGGACATCAGTCTTTTTTTTTTTTTTTTTTTTTTTGAATGACACGCTCATGATCTACTATGTTTGCGATATCTGTACTGTGTACCCTTGTATTACTGTGTTTTCATCCATCAACTAGAAAGTCATTCGATATTCTTCCAGTCATTTCCCCATAAACAACTTGAGAAACTACTTGATTCATAAGTGTCCAAACTTGAAGAAAAGATGCCAACATCACTGACAAGTACCACTTTAAGCTTTGCAAAGAAACCGGGGAGGATACGCCGTCCTCTGACTCCCGACAGCTTGTGTTTTTCCTCCTGCATTAATTGTTGGTTGTTGCAAACCCAAATCATTCCTCTTTCAAGGTTGTGTTCCTGTTGCTGTCAGGTTGTGATGACCTTGAATTAAGCTGCAATGTATGTACAAGGCCAATCAAGAAGTGTTACATTTTCAAGAACCTGTATCTTTTAATAAGCTCATATTTCACAAGGGACCAAATTTGTGTCACTCTAGTGGCTTTTCCATTGAACATATGTGCAAAATTTTACAGACATTTACAGACATTTTTTTCTGTTGAAAAAACAGAAGTGTGTAATGTCGGTTTTTCTATTAACTCACAAATGCGATGATTTGTTTATTTATTATCGCGAGATGACATGAGAAGTCATTCCATAAACATGGCCACGAACATAAATATCATGTTGAGTTACAGATATATTCATTATTATTATATATTACCCCTTTATCTCGTACTAAATTTAAAAAATGATCGGGTTTCCTGGTGTGTCCACACATACCACACCATGTTTCTTTTAAAACTCTTCTTCGCTTGTTATAACATCTGTCAAAGTCTGTTTTTTTTTAATTCACCTGACTCTAGTTGCGATAAACGGTCTTTCCATTGCAGTTTTACGTAATATACCATTTGCGCTACACCCCAAAAACCACCTCTTCCCAGTGCAAAAACGTTTAATCCAAAAACCAGAGTTTTGGCAAAATTGACGTTTTTCCAGTAGGTAAGTTTTAATGCGCAAGTTATATTTGCGCAATTTGAGGGTCAATGGAAAAGCAACTATTGAGATGTACAGCTTGTAGCTCAGAGCCTGTCCTCTAATATCTGGTCGAGGGGGAAAAAAAACGACTATTGTTGGTTAGTCTTTGTCTGAACTAAAACATGTAGCAATACTCATAAACCTAGGATTGCATTTGCGGAAACAACCCATAAGCCAACAAGAAAAATACACTGATGATATCTGATTCCTGCTACATGGTCAGTTTGCTGACTGTGTTTCAGGCCTGACCTCCAAAGTGGCTGCAACATTTTGCTTTTCACTTACCTTCATGCTATTTTAAATGTAATGCCAACCACACAATTGTTTTTCCACAGCCAGGGAAAGTATCAGCTTCTAAATGCAATTTGACATTTCTCTCAATTTCGGCCATAAAGCCTGACTGCCGACCAGTAAAAGCTCTTGTGGAAAGCTAAGATCTCTACTGGGATTTAATAGTCTACATACAGAGGAAAATATGGAGCTATAAATGCCTGTCAGGTTGTTTATAAACCCCCTGCGGCTGCTGGGATCATCACCGTTAGCATTAAAATCCACAGTTTGACCATGTAAAGGTTAACCGGGACAAAAGGGGCAGAGGTACGCACATGCAAAATTTATATCCAACACACATTTCACCCTGTGGTTGATATTGAGGTAACACTGTCTCCCATACAGAGACGGAAAGCAGTGTCCTGTGGTGTGGAGAGACATTCATTTTTGATTCGGAAGTTATTGAGCTGACATTTCTATATTATGAGTCGGTTTGGGGGATGGGCTTTTTTCTGTTTTCTGTCGCTGTCTGTGTTTCATCATCGAAGGTTCTTGTCGAGTTTCTGCTTAGATTTCAAGGCCTTGTTTCATCTATTAGTGATTGAAATAAATATTACCCAATGTAGCAAAATGCATAGCAATGAAAACTTGTGTTTGCATCAACCACTGACACATAGCAGTTAATAGTTGTGTTACAGTTTCATCACTTCTTTCTGTTTAGCTGCTGTTTATATAACTATGGTTAAAAGTAAAAAACAAAAAATCCTAAATCTAATAATCTGAAATTAGTCCTTAAAACAGTGATTCTCAACCTTTTTTTGACTCATGACCTCATTTTAATATCACAAATTTCTGGTGACCTCAGACGTTTGAAATAGAGACATTTTTTTTGTTTTTGATCATGTACTAGTTTGCTATACTATGTTGCAAATAAACATTAATTTTAGCTGACATTTAGGCTATGTAATGTTTATAATGGACCTTTTTGGTGTTTGCTTCTCAGTTTCTCTTGGAAATGTCTTAGCGGACCAGGCAGGTGAGGAAATCTTTCCATTCTCTGTTCGGTCCTGTTTTCTGACTGCGACTGTGTCCGGGCAGGTTAAAGCGTAGTAATGCACGCGGTCACATGATCAGGTCAATCAAGCTATGCCCTCTCAGATATTATATCCTGCATTTTATTCTAACTTGATTTTTATTAGGAAAAGTGTATGGTGTTTTAATTATACTGAAATTTATATTGAATCACTAAAAAAAATTGTATTAGTAATTTTTTTTTTTTTTTTTTTTTTTTTTTTTAATCAATTACTAGAAATTTCAGGCAACCCCATTTGAATTCCAGGTGACCCCACGGTTGAAAAACACTGCCTTAAAATGTCTTAAAAACCCAGGTTGCAAGAAAAGTGGTAATTTATTCAATGTAATCACCTGAAAATAAGAACCATTGTATCACTTTAGAGCACTGGTTCCTAGAATGTTTCAGCTTTATACCCAAAAAATAATTTTATTTCTTCTTGAGACCCAGATCTACAAAAATCCACAATGAATTTCTGTAATGTTGAGATTCAGATGCTGAATTAGATGTACATTTTCCTCTTATGCCCTTTACATAATCTTGTGTTGTTGTGTAATTTTTTTATTCGCATTCCTACATTTTCTTAACATTCTGTGTGATATTTTGTTTTATATACAGTCCCTTTTGCACTGTTTTGCTGCTAAATTAAACTGACCTGCTGAACTGATTTTCATTGTTCCTGTGACAGTGACAATAAGGATCTATTCTATTCTATTCTATTCTATTCTATTCTATTCTATTCTATTCTGACATTTTTGTCCTGTGTTGTTTACTCCATCTTCTTTTACATTTGTTTCAA
Source organism: Apogon hyalosoma (assembly GCA_037367295.1). NCBI lineage: Eukaryota > Metazoa > Chordata > Actinopteri > Kurtiformes > Apogonidae > Apogon > Apogon hyalosoma. The sequence continues at coordinate 35,155,459 of JAPQRP010000024.1, read as the reverse complement.
TCTGCTTAGGTCTTTTTTTTGTCCATCTCATGTCATTTGACATTTTTGTCTGGTTACAAATGTAATACCTCTTTGTCACATTAATTTAAGGTCACCTTTTAGAAATGTTTCCATACACTCTTCTTCTATGGTAATTATAAAAGTCACTTCACATTTTATTGCTATGTATTAGTAACAGTTTGGAAAAGGCAGCCTTGGAATGAGCTATTTATTTCTACAGAGGGTTGGGTAGCCTTTGCTCAGTTCACTATGTTTTGCTGCAGTACTTCAGATTGGAAACCCCCCCCATTTCATATTTTTATTACCATCTCCTGCCAGGTCTACATGTGTAGCCTTTTAACTACAATGCCAAAAACAAAGCAAACACCAATTTGACAAGGGCCTTCAGTCACATTTTGCATTTAGTTGCTTTTTTTTTTTTTTTTTTACCAGCCATCATAGGGGAGGGTGAGATGAGGGGAATTCAGTCAGTGGCAATCTGCAACTTCACCACTAGATGCTGCCAATTTGCACACACTGAACCTTTAAATAGGACTCTGACAGGCCTGAAAATTGATTGGACAATCAGATAAACATTTGTGGGACAATTCTGTGTTATTATTTACTGTTTTTGTGGAATAATCACCAACACACACTGAGCTGCCTGGTTAAACTTCATCGAAACACACCCAGCTTGTATGTTGTGACGTATTGTGTAGATTAATGTAGGGATGTCCTGACCCAATCTAAATATCAGTATTGGCTGCCGATCTGGCATTTTTTAGAAGATCGGATCGGATTTAGTCACGAGATTGGGCTGATCCGAGCCCGGTTCGGAGGGATAAACAAACGTCCTGCCCCCTCAAATTAAAGTTTCCAAAGGTAGGGAAAAGCTGCACAACAGCGGGAGGCTGAGAGGAATTAGTAAAGCGTCTATAAGTTTCACTTTCACTTTAGTCTGCGCGTACTCATTATGAGGTATGTACGGTAGTGATGCTCGAGTCAGGGTTTTTTCAACCCATGGGGCTTTTGTGGACTTATTTGACCCGACCCAACCTGCCCCACACATAAACTGACATTCTTTTGACCCGCCCCAGCCTGACCTGTGAGTAACCCGCTAATCCATGCATCACTAACATACAGCACAGAATGTACCCCCATATAATACCTGGACGGACCTGTCCATAGACGTGCTACAACAGTGGCAAACATACGGCCCATGGGCCAAAACTGGCCAGCCAAAGGTTCTAATTTGGCCCACAGTATCAATTTGGAAAGTGCAAAAATTATACTGAAGTAATTAAGTCAAAGGTGTTGTATTTGTTTTAGTTCAGGTTCCACATTCAGCCCTATTGTGATGTCAAGTAAAATAATAGTGTAATAACCTATAAATAATGACTCCAAATTTAAATCAAAATTTCATAGTAAAACAAATGCCAAAAAAAAAAAAAAAAATCGGATCGGACGCAAAAAAATCCAGATTGGGACATCACTAGATTGTGGCACTTCACATCATCGTCTCATCAAAAAAGTAGAGGAGTGAGTTAAAATGGTTTCTGTTGTATGATTACTTTCATCTTGTGTGCAACTTCTAAAATCTAACTTGACAAACCTGGTGAAAATAACACATTTGAAGCTGCACCTCATTCAAGGCAGTGCTCAAATTTAGGTATAAAGGTGTAAGAGTCATGTGTGAAGTTAGAAAAACACAACGCTGCCTACAGATACCTGGCATCACCTGAGTTAACTTCTGTATTCAAGTCAGGAGCAACAAAGCTGCAAAGCCTTTCAAATTTCCCATATCCATCAGGCTTTTCGTTTGCTTGCGGGGATATAAAATAGAGCATAAATCACATTCTTAATGGCCTTAAAGTATTAAATTTAACATATAGGAGCCCACGGAAACCTGTACTGTATATAATAAGAGTCACTAGTATAAAAAGTATCCCGGTGCACCTAAAAATAAAGTAGCTTAATGGTTTAGAAAACAAAGACCTCTGCAAACGATGCCTAATGAGGCAGCACTGTTTGTTTGGCTGAATCAGTCCAGCCATTTACATGTCTATTTTATTGCCTCCTCTTCCTCCTCCTGCACATTCATTTCCATATTATGCACTTCAATAGGAAGACGATTGATCAGGATGTGGCAAGAGTACAAGTCATTTCCATTTGCTTTCCTCCAGCAGTAATGCCCACAGTAGTCGACGGTAGACTTTGGGTCTTGGTGTATGGGCGATTTGTACTCTAAGGCGTCTCTGTGGAACATTCACTAGCGTGTGCTTAATGGACCATGATGATAGTCACTTATCATCGTCTGCAGACACTTGTGTTATGTTTAAAATAATGATCCAGAGATTCAGAGAGTTTCTCCTCTGAGGAAGCACTTTGTGGAGATGGCACCACACGACTGTACCTAGTAAGGTCACCGTCTATATATGGAAACCACACCCACACCTTGTTGAGGCCTTTGCACATATTGTTGCCATCTTGTAAATAGTCATGACAGTTAAATACTAATGGGCAAACTGTTGGGTTGACATTGAAGATTAAAATTGGGATTAACACATCCTTTATTGCCCCAACAGGGAAATTTGTTTTGGGTAATAGCATCACGTTGCAACCACATCACATGATTATAATGTGAAAGGGTGGTAAATGCAGACAGCGACATAAAATCACATTAATAACACAAATACATACTATACCATATACATATGTGTGTATATGTATATGGTATGCAATCACAGAAATAAGATCAGATATAGGGTTGCAACGATTTGATATTAGGATAGGATATCGGCTCCGATATCAACATTTTAGCTGGATCGGTGATCGGTAAAAGCAACCGATCCATAAGACCGATCCATGGGGGTTATGTATGTCTGGGGGATGCAGTCCGTCCCGTACCTTACGAGTACTCACAAACCATTTAACTATACAAAGTGAAAGTGAAAGTTAAGATGCTTCACTACTTCGTCTAAGTCTCTCACTGTTGTGCTGCTCATTTTCCTTTTCCCCACCTGCGGAAATTTAAATTTGAAGGGGCAGGATGTTTGCCCCTCCCAGAACTGGGCCTGCTTACCACACCAGCAACGTTTCCACTGATCATTTCCATAGGAAACACTGCACCAGGTAAGGCCTGTAGCTTCTTAAATCAGCAAGACCCCAGCATTGGTATCAGCATCAGAACTGAAAAAGTCAGTTTATTTGCTGTTTGTACACATTCAGGTACATAGGAATTATTATGCAGAGGTCTCTGAGAGTACAACTATAACATATTAAAAGATACAATCAGAATAAAAGTTATAAGACATAAGCACTATAAAAACAATTAAAAGACAGTAACACAGTGACTTGCACTAAATATACACAAATATTCATACCAAATGACATATGTACCAATAACAACAAGACAAGGAATATGAAAGACACTGGAAACATATCAGTACCTATGAGTTAAACTGATTTGTTATGTATAGTTATGGAAAAGGGAGAAAGGAAAAGCTAACTCGACAGTTTCCACTCTGAAACTGAGGGTAATATTTCATGCACATGGTGTAAGATTAAATAGAGGGAGTGGAGGAAGGTATTATTTCCTATGACTTTAACTTCAATTAATACAGAATAAAAAGGGTTAAAACAGTGATGAAAATCATCGGGAATAAATAATATTACTCCATCAATGACGAGACACTATTACCCAAGACAACGTTCACATCTGAGTCAATAAACAATGTCTTAATCTGAAAGTAATTGTAATTAACAATATCATTGCCTACTCTGTTAACTCTGTACCACCTTTGTATAAGGCTAATAATAGTTTTTGTGCACATACATGTCATGAAGAACCACTGATAACTTTGAAACATATAGAATTAATTATATTTCTGTTTATCCAAATCATATTTATCATCCACTGAACTTGAACAAGCTAATGTCATTAAAACAGCAGTAGAAAATATGATATAATACTGTATATAATCTAATATATGTAATCTAATAAATTATGATAAATATATTGACAGCATGATGAAAAATAACCATGATCATTTTAAACAATTATTTTATGGTGATTATGTAATTACTGTAACAGGCCTGTCTTTTTCTGCACAACATCCGTGCAGCATATCAATAAATTTACAAGTAATGATGAATTGTGGTCTAGTATTTAGGATATTTTGCATATTTTTCTCGTATATTGAAGTAATCCTATAACCAAAACTGAGGTTAAAGTTATTTTGTTAGAATTATTATTATTATTATTATTATTATTGCATTGCCAACACAACCCACTACAAACTATTCCCACTGATCAGGACACAGTATAATAATGTCTAAACCAGTTAAAATTGATCAACTTACCACCTGTGTTTTTAATTTTAATTTGAGGTCATTCTTCTGTCCGATTTTACCATGATAACATGGTGCGTTCAGGTGCACCTTGTAGAGCATTCAGTTCAATACTGTAGTCATGAGGTCATTTTAAAACTTTTTTTTTCCAGTTTCCTTTCTTTAAGTGTATAGTCTATGCATGTCCGTCCTTTCATTCGCTGTCAATTCAGCATTTTAAATAATTAAAATAACAATTCCGTATATATCAATGTAATCTGCTAAAGAAAAATCTGTTTTCAGCTAAGTTCACAGTGCTTTTGTACAACAGGTCCCCTACTACGTCTTAAGAACCATTTTCACATGGTTCTGCTGTTGTCTATTCAATAATAGAAAGTCTAAATCCACCCATTACATGAATCTGAAGAGGCTACGGAGTCATAAAGAGGCTGCAGATGTGGTGATTATTGGGTGAATATCCAGGTGTGGATGTGTAGTTCAGGAACGTCCAGATGATGGAGACTCACAAGACTCCTACACAGACCCATAGGAGGTCCACCTGAGAACGGGCTGCCATAAAATCAATATCTGCTAATCTTTGAGCTATATATAGAATACTTTCACTGCTTTTTCTTGTTGTCTTACAGTCTTTTCTCATGGGGAATTGAAGCCCTGAAGCCTCATAAAACTATGAGTTCAAGGGCAAATGGACCAACTGCAGCCTCTGTTGTTGTGTCACCGAAGTGTTTTAATGCAATATTTCACATTCAAGTGATTAGATAAATTAAATGATTGAAGCAACTGTTTTATGAGACAAAAAAATGGATGGATAGGTATTATACTAATAATAATAATGATAATAAAAATAATAATAATGATGATGATGATAATAATTATAATTAAAATAGCAATAATAATAATAATAATAATAATAATAATGATGATAATAATAGTAAGTGGTGCCAGGCACAAAAAAACCCCACCCCTCGCATGTATTGTAGCTTATTTTGGCATTGATCCAGCTGATGTCGTCATGTCTATGAGTGTGGTGATGTCACTTTATCAGTTGCCTCTATATATATGTGTCAAATTTGAAGTAAATTCAGACAAAATTGATGTTGATTGATTGATTTGATTGATGTTTTTATAGACGTTTGAAATTTCACTCATCATAAGTAAATGAGGAAAAAAAATATTTAAAAACTTAATGAAAAAATGCTAACTTTGACCACTTTTCCCAAAATGTAATCAGATCTATTCTGGGTCACTGGCAATTTATAAACCAAATTTGAACAAACTGAACCAAAAACAGTACCTCTTGCCTCCCCCTTTTTTTTTTTTTTTTGGGGGGGGCGTAATAACAGTAATAGTCACTTGCAAATGTTTTCCATTCTGTGCATTTTTTTCTTGATTTTTCTATGTTCTAAATATATTTATTGTGATTGATATTTTTTGTCTCCAGTACACTAAGACAGATACCTTATCGGTATAAATGTACTAGGTAATGAAGTTCTGATCCTTCTCTTCTCTTCTCTTCTCTTCTCTTCTCTTCTCTTCTCTTCTCTTCTCTTCTCTTCTCTTCTCTTCTCTTC
>JAPQRP010000024.1:35134299-35149333 GCA_037367295.1 Apogon hyalosoma | reverse complement strand
CTCTTCTCTTCTCTTCTCTTCTCTTCTCTTCTCTTCTCTTCTCTTCTCTTCTCTTCTCTTCTCTTCTCTTCTCCTTCTTTCCTATCCCTTCCTTTTTAATCATTTAAGTCATTTTTTTATTTATGTAACAGTTTCTCCTCCTCCTCCAAACATAGCTGTTGCCTCATGTACACTTTCAGTAGTTTTACTAGAGCATATACTGACATGTTTTACAGCTGAATCTATAACTTGTTGAGCCTTAAACTGGGCGTGTCTGTCGATACTAAAACACTGACTGAATACGGTGGATGCAGAGCTGCTTGGACGTTGCATAACCTCTACACCTGTACACAGTAAAAAAGAAATACAGCGTCTTTACGACAGGTCTGTGTGAATTATTGAATTACTCTGTTTTAGAAAAGATTTGCGATGTTACATCATAGAAATTAGCACGGCTGTGATTTGTCCTTTAAGCATTAGCTCATCCCAAACATCTGCTGGAAGTCTCTTCAACTATACAGGTGAGTGTATAAATTTTGAAAGACTTGCACTATTTCATCCAAGATAAATTTTATCTTTCTGCACAAAGCCAGCAAAGGGTTTCTCTCTTCCTTGTAATGTTATCTCTGCATCACTCATCTTTCCTCTTTACAGGCTTGAGCAAACTCTTCATGAAGTTGAAAGGATAAAGTTTTAATGTAAAAACTTTTCCCCGTCTAACTCAGTTCCCATTAGGCCCAGAGAGATATGCCATGAAATTTCTCATTAACACCGTCTTCCTAAAGGGGTTTCTATAGCGCGAGCCTGCAGGGGGGTGTCGAGGAAAATTTAGAGTGAATGGGCAGGGACTGTAAGCCGTCAACTGTCACATACACCGGATATTTACTGAGCTGCAGAGAATCACAGAGTAGAACAGGAATTAGGTGGAGATGACATGACTAAACCACAACTGAGGATGTGTAATGATCTCAGATGGAGTGAGCCGTCCACCAGGTTAACCCATAAAGACCCGGTGCTACTTTTGTAGCAGTTGGGTTTTTTTTGTGCCTTTCTTAACCCATTATAGGACAAACATTGAAACACTCTGAAATTCAAAATTTCAACCATAGTGTGTTATTGGGCATCGTCATCTACCTCCTCGTCGGTTGCCTTGACAACAGTCTCCCTCCTCTTGCCATAAAACATCCGAACAGCAGTTGTTAAAAAGTAAACACATGCAATAAAACAGCTGTTATAAGGTCATAAACTGACAAAAATCACTTATATTGTCTATTTATAGCTTTAAAATTTCTATAAAATCTCTCAGAATCGATAGTGTTAGAAAAAACAACATGCTTCTGGACCTCACTGAGGCACAGGATTGGACGCATATTTAATGTTTGAGGAAATTACCAAAAATAGTCACTTGCCCAATAAAGGGTTAAGTGATTTATTTCCATTTATTGTAATATTATTCTCCTTATTTTGCACTTTTAAGTGAAAATCACCTGTTTTTCTACATCTAATTTACTGATCATGTAGATATTCATTAATTTTGATTGAAAAGAACTAGGCAAAATTTGTTCTTGTGCCAAAGGTGTCTGTTTCATATTTTCAAAACTTTGTAAACAAACAACATATATTTAACTGTAATATATTAAAAAAGAAAAAAAATGTATCTGTAAATTTTGTGTCCAAAATATAAACTGAAATGTGCCCTTTTTCATTGATAAGAAAAATAAATAAATCGGCTTTTGATGGTCTAATAATTTTTTCCGTGACTGTATATCCACCCACTGACCGGTCCCACTGGAATGAAATCATCAACATTAACACTGCCTGACGTCAGCGTCAGAATGTTGTGTGTGATTCGTCAAAGTCAAAAACATAACTTGTTGAGCCTGAAGTTAGTCAACAAAAACAAACACAAAGTCGCAAAAATTAGAGCTTTTGGAGGCAAAGAAGGCAGTCCTAGTCCTCTTGCATTCTAGTCTCACACTATTTCAGATCATCTACTTCTTGGCTTCGAGAAAATCAAACATATTATCGTAAAACAAACAGCTTCTGGTATCAGTGCTCGTATAGAGACTTGTATTCATCCAACCAATTTTAAGGCTAGAAACATATCCTCTGGTAAAAAAATGGAACCCCTAATGCCTGTTTGCAGCCTTGTTACCTTGTCAGTTCAGCAGCTACAAAAACACTGCCGGCACTTGCTTGTAAGCTACAGTTAGCGTAAATATTTCTGAGCTGCTGCTGGCTTGAATGTCAGTGAAACATGCATCCAGCCCACTCCCCTAGGAGGTATGAAGGCAAAGAAAGGTTTCTGATGTGCTTCATAAAGACGGCTTAGAAAATAAATAACCATGACCTGAGTGCAGTCAGAGGGAAAACCAACCAAATTCAAAGAAATCTGTTAGAATCATCTTAAAGTGTGAGTGGGATGCGGATTGTTAATAGACTGAATCATGCATTTTGTACAAATGGGACACAAAGCAGAAACTCCTAAGCATATTTGTTCTGAAAAATGCTATGACAAAGTTGCTGCAGCTCAAATGAGACATATTAACCTTTACAAGTCTGTCTGTCCTTGATGTGTTCTGAAAAGTGATTGAAAGTGCTTATGACTCCGTTTTTTTTACAGTTTGTGCTCCCATTATCCATTTGACACTCTTCAGTCCAACATACAAAGAGAACTAAAATCAATACACTTGAGGAGTGGTTGGAGGGCCTTTATCTTTTGCGGCGGATGATTTGGCTGTGTGAATTATTCATCAGCAGAAAGCTATGGCCTGTGCTGGTGAGCACAGTAGATAGGAATAACAGCTTTTCCTTATCACTCTTAATCTTAGAAGCTGCAGTAATGCAATTCCTAACATTTAGCACTTAATGGTGTGTCAGAGAGGGAACATGATCTAAGACCATTAGGGCTGTTTTGTGCTGAGGTTCAAAACAGGCTTTTCCTCTCTTATCTTTGTCACTGAGGAAGCAAAAACCATGAAAGGTGTGAGGAAAGGCTCAGGTTTTGGGATACACCGAGCCTCTGACTTTGACTAAGTGTCGTCAGCCTTTTCCTCTTTACTGCACTTGTAATTCTTGTTTACAGCATTGCAGTGTCTTCAACTTCAACCTCTCTTTATTTTTTTCTCCTTTTCTGTTGTATATCGCTCAAAAAGTAAAATTAGAAATACCTTTGTGAGAGAATACAGATCAAATTGCTGCAGCGACAAGTCATCACAACCAAATGTTTTGTATTTCCTAATGTTTTTGTACCGTTTTAACTCTACTCTTCGACTTTGTTTTAACAGCATGACTATGATTATGACGAACTTGATTTGGAACATAAGTAGGAACAAAATACAAAGGTGAATGAAAGGCAAAGCGAAACCACAACTTTAAACAGAACATTCCAGAAGCCAACCAAAAAAAAAAGAACACAATGTACAGCTACCTCATTGTGGCTCCTCAACAACACTTTATGTCCGAAACGGAGCAGGAAGAAGCCTATATCGTCCTACGGCAATTTTACATGACAAACATACAGTCCATAAAAATGACAGGTCAGCCACTAAGTTACTGAAAAAAGTTCAGTATTTTAATATACCATAGAAGACAGAACAGCACAAAACAATACAGCTGTATTTCTGTATTTCCTCCTCCAAACACTGACATTACCATCCTGGGTTAAACTGCTGTTCCTCATGCTTATATTTATTTAAAAGTTGTATTTCATATATTCCTTTAAATTGGTATTGTCTTTAACAACTGTCGTAAAATCTCTATCTCAGTAATACGCATTTGTTGATAAGCCATTGATGCCGGCAAACTTCTTGAGGCAAGAGACATACTGATAGAAATTAACTAGGGTCTTCATCAGTGAGACATGATAAAAATCACACAATATAAAGTTCGGAGCCTCCAGTGAGATAGTCAGCAATCTCTGTACAACATCAAATACAGTGTGGGAGGCAGAATTGTCATTTCCCTTTGCAAATTGAAAGTGAAACTTAAGATGCATTATTAATTCCTCTACGTCTCCTGCTGTTATGAAGCCCATTTACCTTTTCCTTACCTCCTGAAACTTCATAAACGTGTATTTGAGGGGGCAGGATTTAAATTTTATTTGTTTGTGTTTTTCCGATTCTAGGGGTGTTTGCCTCCCCTAGAACCTACCCCAGAGGGCGTAAAATGGGCGCACAACACTGACAGAAGTTCAGTGTCTGGTGTACAGATTTGTTCTCGGATAATAACAGAGCTGCAGTAGTGTTCATTAATATACAGACATACCGCGCTTCCTTGTGTTTTACCTGTTACTTCAGTATTGTGGTTCCGTTGGAAGGGGGTCCTGAACCCATCAATGGTGAGATCAGAGTTGTGGTCCTGTTCGGTTAGCCATGTCTCGGTGACAGCCATGACACAACAGTTCTTAAAATCCTTTTGGAAGCCAACATTCCCCTGGAGCTCGTCTCTTTTATTCCTTAAAAACGACCATTAAAACTCAAAAGCCAGGACGCCGAACTCCTTACTGCCAGTCACTGCATGCGTATGCGCCCATCAATTATGTGATATATCAGTGATGTATGCCATAAAGCAGCAAAATTGTATGCTTCTTTTCAGTGTTTCCTGTGGAATTGATCAGTTGGTGTGGCGGTGTGTAATTCGAGGGGGGCACGTTTGTCCTGGAATATTATATATAAGTCTAATGCGACAATGATGATTTTTTTTTTGTATGAAATGTGTGGTGTGGCGGCAAATGCTGCTTTTTGTATAGGGTTTCCCAACACGAACCCAGAAATTGCATAGTGCCAGTGCAGGCAAGACAGACTCTCTGGAGTGATGGCCAAAGTGTAATTGAACCTACTGGGAGTGAATGACCTTGAAAATATAGTTTGAAGGCTGAAAAAGTCTGTTGTGTTGTTTTAACTATTAGGTGTGCTGTTTTAAACTTAATCAAATCTGGAAATTTTAGAGTGAAGGCCTAATCAGGGACAGGGGTTGGACATTAGCCTTGGGTAGAAACTCATATGCATGATGTCTGTTTTGTATTTTATATTAAATAATGTCCAGTGCATTTGTTTCTGTTCACCACACACCTAAATAAACCAGTTCCATCCTAAAAATGTCCTGAGGATTTCAACAATTGCTTGGCTAGAACTTTCAACCTCTGTCATTCAGAGCTCAGATACAAAAAAAACAACTTTATCTGCTTCAATGTCAAGGTGCAATAACCCTCCAACCCCTTTTCACATCTTCAGCTGCTTAACAATGGAGGATGATGCTACGAGTGAGTGACTGGTGCAGAGAGACATTTCATTGTCAAACTTTAACAACAAATAACAAAGATGTGTTGTTCCACTATGCAGCATAATGGTGTACAACCCATTCCCTACATACTGCTGTTGTGTTTCTGCTCTAATTAGCTTTAATTACCCCGCCCCCCAAAGGGGAGGCAAGGGGTATTGTTTTTGGTTCTTTTTTTTGTTTGTCTGTCTGTCTGTTTGTTTGTCAGCAACTTTACACAAAAACTACTGGACCAGTTTCCATGAAATTTTCAGGAAAGGTGCAAGGTGGTCCAGAATAGATCCCATAAAATTTTGGTTAATGTAGGTCAAATGTCAAGGTCACCAAAAATGTGTTTTTGAAATAAGAAATAGGGCAAATCAGGAATTTCCTTTTCATTCCTGTATACTCAATTTTGCATATAGTGTTGACTATATAGTGCTAATATATATAATATAATATATAGTATATTTGTACTAATCTTCCAGTTCATACAAAGTCTGGAGTTTGTAGACATTTGTGGAGGAAGCATATCTATAATGTCCTGATTTTGCACAAACCCATTGTTAGTAAGAATCTTTGTGACCTAGGCATTAGTTCTCTTTCCTTAAATGACAACATCTGGTCTCAGAAAATTAAAAAAAAAAACAAACAAAAAGAAAACAGGTGTTTTTGTTCCGTTTTTCTATTTCTGTCAGGTAGTAACTTTATTTTTTGTTATTAGAAAGAGAAAACGAAAATCGATGGGTTTTGACACTGAAAAGGTAAAACGCCTTGAAATTCAATTTTAATTCTTCTATTTTAAAATGGAAATCAATTAACCACTAGTTTTTCTTTTGTTTCTGAAAAGAAAATCCAATTACCAAAAGATACATTGACCCAATTAATATGCTGACATCAGCACAGGCATACACATGATGACATCAGCTGGATTGATGCCAAAATAAGCCACAATATGTGTGAGCAGTGGGGTTTGCTGTGCCTGGAACCACTTGTTAAAATTATTTTTATTTGTTTATTTTTTGTAATGGAATGGACAGTATTTTTTTTAAGTAAAACTGTGAAACTTTCGTCCACTACAGAAGACATAAATACATTGCTGAGTCTCAGGAGGATATGAACTTAATTTATTTCCAGCAACATGCTGATGGATCTATGTGACCACTAGAGGGAGTAGTGAGTCACTCAGCCAGTCTAACATGGTGAGGAAAACTAACATCACAGGGCCTTTGACCGAAGTATCAGAAAATGCCCAGATTGGATAAGAACCATTAAGAAACAATGTTTAGAATCACTGGAGTTTTTGATGCTGAAATGTCAGCGTTTCTTCTACACAGGTGAGTTTGATAGAGGCTTATGAAAGTATAAAGTTATCATGGGATGTTCTTATCTTTGCTCTCGTTTGTTGATCCATGGTTCAGACTAAACTGTGACAGTTCTTGTTTGTTGGATTCCAAACAACACAACCCGAACAGAAAACAGAGGTGGTTTGTAGTGTTACTGTGGCTGTTTTCTGTCTAAAAACAGAGCTAAGCTAACAGAGCTATAATCTAAACTATCAACTGATGCAGCACGTTAAGATTATAACACTGTTATTTTGAGTACCTGTCAATATACGTGCCTATGTGTTTTAGTTTGAAAGGCAAAACTTGATACCATATTACAGATTTATGTAAAGAATACACTTCATACTTTATTCAGCGAATGATACAGTCAGTGGAAACATAGTGTTGTTTAGATTTGTTGATGTTTTTGGCGTTTTGTGGTACCAGACTGACCCCTGTTGGTAAGAGTCTGGAATATTAGCACTACATATAACACCTTTTAAGAAGTTTCTGTCATTTCAACCTTGAAATATGATGAAAATACATCCCTCAAAGACCTTGTTGTTACAGAGAACATGAAAAGCATAAAAAAAATCATCAAATGAATGTGTGCAAAGTCTGTAAACAGTGTGAAACAAACTGAAAAGGACAATAAGGACATTGCCGCAAATTGCCATATATAATCTAAATGCTATAAATATAAACTTGACGTGCACAGCTGTCAAGGGAGTGGAATGGTTCTGTACAGATGAACATGAGTGTGTGATGGGTAGGCGTTGGTGATGAGGTCAGTCCACTCTCTGTGTATGTCTGTGTTTGGAGTCTGATGGCTTCGGGGATAAAACCGTTGCTCAGTCTGGGCCACGAGGGCCAGAGTCCTCCGCTACCTTTTGCCAGATGGCAGAAGGGTGAAGAGTTTGTTTGAGGGGTGTGTGGGGTCATCCATTATGCTGTTGGCTTTGCAGATGCAGTGTGTGGTGTAAATGTCCCCTACTGCAATCTGAGACAGTGCAATTCCCAAACCAGGCCCTGGTGCAGCTGCTCAGGATGCTCTTGATGGCCCCTCTGCAGAATGTGGTGAGGATGTGGGCTAGGAGATGGACTCATCACAGCATACATAGAAAGTGGAGACACTACTGGGATTTACTGGTTGTGGTTACGGCGTTTAGGGACCGACTAAGGTGAATGCCAAGGAATTCGGTGTACTCGATAATCACTTTAGGAGCCATTGATGTTCAGTGCTCCTGAATGCATGATGGGAAAGTGTTTTGTCTAAGATGACACTGTATGTAGACTTTGCACCGTTTTCAATGAAATGTACTATGATTGTTCAGAAGTCGGGAGTCAGCAGAATGAAGAGCAGTGGACTGAGTACCTAGCCCTGTGGGACACCGGACTTGCTGTAATGATGGAAATGCTCCTCCTAAGACAAGAAATAACAGGCCCAACAGAGTCAGCTTTTTGATGAGCTGCTGAGGAAGGTCTTTTTATGCTACAAACAAAGCATGAAGCATGATGGGAAAGGAGAGCACTGGGATGATGGGCCTTGAAACAGGTCACTGGAAACTTTGTCTTCTTGGGGACTATGGTAGTAGTCTTGAACCCACAATGGAACAAGTTGGCTCAGACTGATCTCATGAAATTGCATTGTATGTCACGCCAGTTCTTATGACATTTGGTGTGCTATATGTATGCATTTTCATCCTTCCGCATGTTGTTCAACGCCATCTGATTGCGTGTCAATGTAAACCAAGATATCCGGTTTACATATCCGTAACCTCTAGCCCTAACTGTTAATCGCGTGTTATTTTATGTGGTGTGAACATACACGCGGAAAGCTTATAATGCGTACAGATGACGCATACACAATTCATGATATCACGTTGGCCAGCTGCCCAATGTTGAAGACGCCAGTGAGAACATTCGCCAGCTGGTCCAGTCCGCACCAAGGTTATTATCGTTAAACAAGACTAACGAAATGACCAAAACTAGAGTTGAAAAAACATTTTCGTTAACTAAAAGAAATAAAAACTGTAATTGAAAGAAAAATCGATAACTAACTGAAATTGTATTGTGTGCTTACAGAACTAACTAAAATGGATAAAAATTATGGATAAAATTCCCTTCGTTTTTGTCTTTGTCAATGTTGGATTGATATGAAATCGATTTGTTTTGCTCGAGCAGTTTTAGCTGGTGGCACCATACGGCACTTCACAGCCCGTCACTTCTCGCCACTTGTCGTTTAGAGTCGTCTTCTCGTCCCCACTGTATGCAATTTATATGAATACGACGGCGAGGAAGCTAATACTAAAACTAAACTAAAACTAAGCATTTACAAAAAAAACGAAAACTAGTAAAAACTAGCAAACCTGCAAACCTAAACACTTATTAAAATGAACTAAATTAGAGAAAAAAGTCAAAACTAAATAAACTAAACTGTAATGAAAAATCCAAAACTATTATAACCTTGGCCTGCACGTCCTTCGAACACAACAGAAACATTTACTGGTCAGATGACACCGTTTGCAGCTTGAAAATGTACCACTGCACTTAAACCCTGAACATCTGAGTCGCCTCTGCTGCCTCAGAACTGCTTTGGATCGTCTGATGTGTGTTAGTGCTCCATATCCTGAACTTTGTATAACAGAGATTTGGTCTGAGCAATTAAGCTAAAACTTCAACTAAAAAAAGAAAAAATCTGAAACTTGTTAATAAAACATGTCTTGTGGTCCGACATAAAAACTTAATACCGGCCAAGGAAATTTGGGGCAAAATCAGTCACTCTGCTATGTAAAACACATTTTAGAGCGCTTTGTAGGACACTTCACTTGTAGTTCAGCTCAGTTTATTTCCGTCTCTACTGAAATTTTCCTTGAATTCATGCAAACTCTAATCAACAACAAGACACTGAATTACATGGACAACAAATCAGTATTGACAGAAAAGGTGTGGGCTGACGATATAGCTCATTACATCTTCTATTTGTACTTATTAAGGCAGCGACTCCTTAAATTAAAGCAACCCTGAAATAAAAACGAAAGAAAAGTCTCCTTGCAATTTCATGAACTCCAGTTAAAGTTATCAGTAGAAAATAAAAAAAACACTGTGATCCGACAGGAAATGACAGTTGTACTTAACCGACCGTTATAGTTATTCATTGCTTTGCATTTATGGCATACACCTTTACTCACTGTGGTTTACTTCTACAGTTCTCATTAACCTAGATTGTTGAAGAACTTTAATAAATGATGTTTGGCAGCAAATTAACAGACACACAAAGTTATCAGTCAGCTCATGGCCATAAAACAAAGAGAACATTCAAATTGGGCTGAAACACAACCTGAAATCAGTTACTAACTTTGGCATTGATTGAAGGACTTAATCATTCTTATTTCCTGGTAATTGTTTTATTTTCTTGAAATGTTGGAGACTTTAGAATTATCTACTCGCATCATGATATCATGAATTGCGTGCCACTTTTAATTGGCGTGTTAGCTGTACTAGGGCTGCACAGTATATCGAAAAAATATCGTTATCGTGATAACGGAGTGTGCAATATTCATATCGCTAAGACATGCAATATTTTTTTTTTTTTTTTATTAACTTTCTGTTTTACACACCATGGGGTACCAGTGTGGTTTTCTCTACCACTCTAACATACGAGTTTTTCAGGCAAAAAAACTGAAGTAATGCTACTGTTGCTGGTTGAATGCCAGTTTACATGTTATTAATATTGAAAAGATGTGAATATTTTCAGAGCACAACTTTGGGCAAGGCCTGAACACTTATATTTAAAGATTCTATTTTTATATGCAGTATTTACCAAACCAGGTGAACAATGGAATTAATCCAATCCACTTTATTTATATTGCACATTTAAACAACAAGAACGTTTCCAAAGTGCTGCACATCATAAAAATTATAAAACAATTAAAAGAAAAAACAGTAAATAAATACATAAAACTACAACAATGCTTTAAATAAGAAAATAAAATCAAAGATAAAAATAATAAAAACAATTAAAAAATAAATAAAATAAATAAAAAATAAAAACAGAAATAGATAAAAGACACAGAGGACCACACAATTCACGCAGAGTTAAAAGCCAGAGAATAAAAATGAGTCTTAAAACGAGACTTAAAACACTCCACCGTGGGAGCTTTTCGGACGTGGGGGGGCAGGGCGTTCCAAATTCTCGGGCCGACCACAGAAAAAGCCCTGTCCCCCCAAGTTCTAAGTCGCGTCCTAGGCACCACGAGCTGGAGCTGGCCCTCAGACCTCAGTGTACGCGATGGTGTATAAATTTGGATGAGGTCTTACATGTTAAAGCTCTTACATGGTGGTACTCTGGCACTTTTGTTATTATGAAATACATTCATGCAATTTACACTGTTAAATGGGAACAAAATGACAAAATATTTGACTATGTGTCTGAAGGTCTGTGATAGCAGCATCAACATGTTCTTGCACAGAATTGTGTAATTGATTGTAGTACAGTATTTTGTCTTAAATCATAAACAATTGAGTCAGCATACATACAGTTGGCTCATTTTAACTTTCTTATGGAACATTTTTCTTAGTAGATGAAATTGGCATTTCTTTATGTGAATGAGATATCGCAATATTATCGTTATCGCAATGCTGTACACCCATATCGCAAGTTTTGCCAGTATCATGCAGCCCTAATCTGTAAGCACTATAAGCTTTCCACATGTATGTTTATGCCATGTAAAATAACACACGATTAGCGGTTAGGGTTAGTGGTTATAGATATGTAAACTGGAGATCTTGGCATACAGTGACACGCGATCAAATGGCGTTGAATAACACTGGAAAGGATAAAAATGCGTATGTATAGCACACCAAATGCCATAAGAACTGGTGTGACATAAAATGCGATTTCATGAGATCAGTCTGCTTCTTGGCTGAATTTCTTGTCGTTTCCTCAACAGCAAACAATCTAAACACTAGAACAGGGGTGTCAAACATACGGCCTGTGGGCCAAAACCGGCCTGACAAAAGGTCCGATGCGGCCAGTGGGATGAATTTGTGAAATGCAAAAATTACACTGAAGATATTGACAATCAAAGATGTCAAAATGGTTTTAGTTCAGGTTCCACATACAGACCAATTCAATCTCAGGTGGGTCGGACCAGTAAAATACTACAATAATAACCAGTAAATAATGACAAATTTTTCTCATTGTTTTAATGAAAAAAAGTAACATTGCATTAAAATATTTACATTTACAAATTATCAGTTCACAAAAAAGGGAATAAGAAGAACAAATATGAACAATCTGAAATGTCTTAAGAAAAAAAAAAGTGTAATTTTACCAATATTCAGCCTGTTACTACATATTTTGTGTATTTGTAGATCCACTGTGATCTGTAAGTTGTAATGTATGTTTAATGATAAACTGAGGTATAATATTGTTAAAATTGCACTTATTTTTCTTAACTCATAAAGACCCAATGCTACGTTTGTTGCAGTTCCCAAAATAATTTCTATCTATTTAACCCTTTTAAGTGTTTTATCACAATTTATTATAATATTATTCTCTGTATTTTCTCTTCTCTTTGGTGTAAATCTTATTTTTTCTATATTTAACTGACTGATCATGTATTTATTCATAAAAGCTCAGGTTAAATTCAAAGGTTATTATCTCAAAACTGAAGAAAAAGTGAGTCTTTCAACAAAATCTCTCATTAAATGAACTGAAACCCAGTGTGTCCATCCACTGTTAGTAGCTGGGTTTCCATTACAGTTTTCCACAAAATAAAAGCGACATTTCTACAATTTCGACAAAGTATAATTGTTACTTGTAGGTGTTTCCATTGAAGAGTGTTTAGCTTCTGATGCATGATTCTAGTCAAGTACTATCTACTTGTCTCACGATATGTTATAGTTGGGGGGGGGGGTCACGACTGATCGTCCCAAGGCAAAGTCCTTATTTATGGCAGCAGCCATACATAATGGATTTCTGGGGGCGAATTATACAGAATGTGGATCCAGAATTTCTGAATGACCAGGGCAGCATTTTACGAACTGTTATGTTATTGAACCTTTCATGGTGCCAGATTTGACATGCCCATGACTAGTAAAAATGCGCAAAATGTATTTCCATTACACTTTTGTGCAATACGTCTGTCTCAAAACTGCCTCATTAGGGTGTAAAAACTTTTTTGTGGTCTTTGACAGTTTTTATGACATTCCTGTACTTTGATTACCAGTTTTCTATTGCGTAGTACATTTTGCGCCTATCTGAGGGTAATGGAAACCCAACTATTGATCTAACTCCATGGGTTTTACTTGTGAATTAATGTTGTAGAAGATGACAGTGTTTCCATGGTAACTACGGAGCCTCTGAACGTCCAAATGGGTCATATCTAATGACCATGAAAAGATGACAAACTGTATTTACACCAAATATTTACATATATTGATAGGATTACTGGATCAACAGGTGTTAAACGGTTTACATCAGTAGATTATTTTGGTCAGCGGTGGATGTTTGGGTCTTTATGGGTTTAGAAATTCCAGATTCATGTTATTCACATTTTTAAAGAATTGTTTGTGGATGTACATTTTTTTATAAGGTAATTGTACTTTTTTCACTCTAAAACACAGGGAGAAGTTTGGAATTACTATTACCTTATTTTCCAGAGATATAATAACAATAAACAGGAGTACAACAGTTAGTCAGTACTTAACTGATGGTTTGTTTTTATTCTCTTTTTTTGTGATTCAATGACTGACCTATTCTTTGTTATGGACTGTATACATTAGCTGATTAGCCACATTATGTAAAATTGGGGTTTAATTATAAGCTCAGCTTCTTCCTTCTCCTTTATGGACGTAAAGTATGGTTAAAGAGCCGCAATAAAATAGTTGTATTGTGTGACATTTGTTTCTCTTTTTTGGTTGATTTACTTCCATATATTGCAGTGTCCTGATTAAATTAGTCATTTCTTTTGCCTATTTGTTCAAAAGAAACTCTGTCCTAGCTTTCTATTTAGCTATTATGCTATTATTTTACTGATCCAGCCTTTCTGAGATCATGTTGAGCTGAACTGAAATGACTCTGACGTCCCTGCAATAGAAGATGGTGAACATGGCGTTGGTGCAGCGACAGCACTCACTCTATGAGGGTATGAAGTCTTATTGAAACACTTACATTGCATTGTGGGGGATTATGAAGTGTCCACGCAGCGCTTCTACTGAATACAATAGCTTCAGTATAGAACACGATAAGAAATGGCACTTCTTTGTGAAATGACAGTCATCGTGTTGGCTAATCTGCGCTGCTTAGAATCACATACAGACTTGAAGTGGCCTTAACTTGATCCTGAGTCTAACTAGGTCCTACATTATCACATGTCCCCACTGTGCACTGAGCACAGAGTACCCTCCACATATCCTTGTTAGCATGTCCTCCAGCAGCTCAGCAGGCCCCACTGACACCGGGGAGCTTCTCAAAAGGGCTGTACCTGGAAAGGCCTGATGAGATGAGATGTGCTACAGTGAGCAGGGAAATGAAAATCAGTGCGTCACTCGTGGGCGATGGTGCGGTACGCCTTAAAACACTACACGTCTACCTATATCTCAGCTTTTCTTTCTGTCTCTGTTTGTGATCTTTTTCCAATCTGGGGCACGAAAAGAACAAAAAGAATCTCTGCATTTATATGGAGCAGCACTCGACGAATGTGCCGGTCGTTACATCAGCTCTGAGGTTCCTAACCCTTTAAAGACCATTGTGTCACAGGTGCCACATTTTCACATTCACCGTCATTCAAATGCTGTAACTCCTGAACCATTTGTGCTTTGGAGAAAATTCAAACGGCGTCTGAAAGCTGAGAATCAGAGCTTACAATTAGAAAGACAGCAGACAGGTGGTCAATGAGACACTTATTACTTTTAGCAGCGTTTAATGAGGTTTTAGCAGTGTTTTTGTGATGTATTCTTGTAAATAATTGTACATAATAGTGATAGTGCTGTTTTGGAGTGTTTTTCTAGTGTGTTTTGCCGTGTTTTTGTGGAGTTGAGCAATGTCCTCCCTTTTTTTCACACTTTTTTTTCTGTATCTGTATTTTCCGGTTTGTATTAGGGCTGGGTAAAAAAAAAAATTATTTTGATCGATTTTGGATCGTTTTTATTTTAACTTTGTGTTATCGATTAATAGTTGATGAGATCGATTTTTCAGAACAGGACCATGAGTACCTGACTTGGGTACCACTGACACTGATTATGTTTCAGGGGGTCAAAATTGGTAGTAGCGCCCCAGGGTGATTGTAACATTCCTTAACGCTAGAAGCCACCAGCCATAAAACAGAATAAAGATGACAAAGAAGTGAGTTCAGAGCCACTGTAGAAACATGGCCATGGTTCTGTCCCATTTAAGAGCAGATTCATCTATTTACTGCTGAAATGTCATATTTATTTCCTTTCTAATGTCAATATTGATACCAGTA
>JAPQRP010000024.1:35108378-35124395 GCA_037367295.1 Apogon hyalosoma | reverse complement strand
ATTAGGGTCCAAATACACAAATAAATGAACCAAAGACTAATAAAAGTGGGTTTAGATAAATATGACCCCTTTAACTGTCGCACCAATGTCAGTGGTAGGAGTGTCACTTCTATCGTTCCCTCCCCCCACCCATCCAGGAAACTGACGGCTGCACATGCACGTCGGTACAGGGATGGTAAATCTCGTGATTTTCCTGATTCCGGGTCCAACTAAAGTACACGCCAATGTTATCATGTTCTCAGGAAAGGAGAGAGAGTTGCATGGAAAGGGCAGAGAAAGTGGAGACGGATAATAGAAGAACAGCACTGGCTCTATTATCTGGCATTGGTTCGGGTTTCACAAGGATGACAAAAACCGGATATCTGCAAAACATGCTGGAAAACCGCTGCCATGAATGGTAGCAGCACCACCTGAAAACCCATCCAGTACAACACAAAGAATGTCTGAAAATCCCCACGTACACGTCACCACCCACATTAGTTAAAACTTTAGCGGAAGCACCCCCTAACAGGGCGCCTGCACAGGTCTTGAAACTGACCAGTCTGACCAGATAGTCCCGGTGATTGTGGACTAGACCAACCTCCAGGGAAAACGCTCCGTCCGGGACCGGTCCGATACCGCATTTGTGCGTGTATTTAGGCGGGGGTACACCGCTCCCACAAACAGATGGGCCAATCTGTGTTTCGCTCCACCATGTCCCTAAAGTGATTCTAACTAATCAACGTCATCCAATTTGATGACCAGCTATCCCAGCCACAGCGTCACAGTGCGGACAAACCAGCAGCGTTCAGGTAGGTATGGACAGGGTGACTCCCCCATTATTCAACTTCAGCGATGAAGCCTAGTTTGGGCAGTGGTGCCCCCTACTGTCGACACCACAAATCCTGTCATGGAAAAGGACAATTAACTGACAATTAATAATTTTATTGAGCAAATTCTTATCAACAATGAACTGACAGTCGATTAATTGTTTACATCCCTAGTACTAACTTTGGAACATTATAAAATTACCATCCCCCAGAATTTTTTGTTTGAAATTTGTAGAATAAAGCATTTTATGTCCACAATAAATCCTATAAACCTTTTATAGGTTTCTCCTAGAAACATCCTGAAACTGAAAATTTTAACCTTAGCATGTTATTGGAGGACATAACAAAACTTTATTACTTTTGTGACATTTTTCACATTTTTTTTAATTGTCATGTAGAAAATTAAGGTCAGTGAAGTTACCATGTTTGGTTCTAAGTAAGGAAATTCAAGAAGTATATATATATTAAAAAAGATACAAATAGAGAAAAGGAACATGTATTTTAGAAGATTAGAACATCACTTTTACCTGTCACCTGTCAATATACACATTATCACTTTGAGCATCATTACGTACATTAGTACCATTACTTCATGGTACCAAAAAAAAAAAAAAAATCCAAGTGTAGATAAAAAATACAAGAAATACATGTGTAAGGGGCTAGGAACATGTATTTTAGAACATTAGAATGTCACTTTTAGAACATTAGACCAACATAAGTGCTGATCCAGACCTCTGTCCACATCCACATTATCCCTTTGAACATCTTTCCTTACATTAGTACCATTACTTCATGGTACCTAACAAAGCAGGTCCACTCACTGTCCATGCAGAGATGGACCTTACAGACCCTGGAGACCACACTGGACCTGAGATGGTGGACTCACTGTAACTGCTGCTGTCACTGTCTTGTAATACATGCGGAAATTACCAAAAATAGTCACCTGCCCAATAAAGAGTTAAGTATCATTTCTCCAGACCATGTTAGTCACTCCGATACGGACATTTCAAATGATCTCTATGATTTTTGGGACACCATGTATTTTATGTATCGCGATTTAGGCTAAAAATATCATGATAATGGTTAGAGGCCGTATCACCCAGCCCTAGATGGAGGGGTTAAACCTGAGCGTGAGCCCTTCTCATTCGCCGCTTGCTTTCAGACACAATGACTGTGTTCACGGAGAGAAAATAACCTGCAATATCAGAGACAGTAATGAGAAATTCCATTTTCAGTCGTCTGCTTCTATCTGTGAGACTCTCAAGTGAAAAGCGCTGGCATCAGTCGTCTACACAACGGCCCAGTGGGATGAACCTTCAGAGAGCGCTTCACAACGGTCCAAAGCATACATCACAATAACCTCATCTGCACATCCTAAGGGGTTCATCATTCACCCGCCATGCTAATTATTTATTTATTTCAGCTTTATTTAATAGGCTGAGATACAGTGCACACAGATAAAGTCAAAACAGCCATCCCATGCACGTATCTGTGTGTTTACAGCGAAGGCTAATTTAACGGCTTTTATGAGACTCAAAAAGTGTGAGATAAGAAGGAAGAAGAAAACAAACCGGGCACAGCGAAAACCCACCAAGTTAAATGAAGCTGACGGCAGCAGGATACGGAGTTTAAAGGCACAGTTAAACATCTAAAACCGCATCGACATACCTTCTATACTGTATTGGCACGTGTACTTACGTTATATCCAGGATCTCCCTTGTGTTTTGAGTGTCTTCTTCTAAGAAAAATGCTATTTAACTGAAACCATTGATTGTTTGTCCACCATTAATGAAAATGAAAAACCTTACACCACTTTTAACTACTATTGATCCCTTTTTATACAGCAATTTGGAAAAACTAGAGCAGATGAATAGACAACACCTCAAAAACTTAGAATAACTGCAATCCTTTGGTGTAGGAATCATAATTTTACTCACTTTTGATGCATGAATTTTACTTTTTTTTTTCTTCTTCTGTGATGCCCAGATGGCTTGGGTGCTCCGTCTCAACCTTATACTTGTACTCCTGCTCGTACTCGTCATCTTCCGCTTATCCGGATCTGGGTCATGGGGGCGGCAGCCTCAGCAGAGGAGCCCAGACAGCCCTCTCCTCAGCCACTTCCACCAGCTGTTCTGGGGGAATCCACTGGCGTTTCCAGGCCAGCCCAGAAATATAATCCCTCCATTGTGTCCTGGGTCGGCCCTGAGGTCTCCTCCCGGCCGGACATGCCCAAAACACTTCCCCATGGAGGCGTCCAGGAGGCATCCTCACTAGATGCCCAAACCACCTCCACTGGCTCCTCTGGATGTGGAGAAGCAGCAAGTCTACACTGAGTTCCTCCTGGATATCCGAGCTCCTCACCCTATCTCTAAGGCTGAGCCCGGCCACCCTGTGGAGGAAACTCATTTCGGCTCTTGTACTCGCAACCTTGTTCTTTCGGTCATTACCCAGAGCTCATGACCAGTGAGAGCTGGAGGTAGTGCACGGTTCCATGTCTGGGTCAAAAACCACACTAAACCTTATAATGGGAGGAAAAACTTTACAACATGAAATTCAGACAAATCTCATTTATTCACCGTAATGCTGCATTGTGTTTAAAGTCGTTTGTGAGTTTCATATGTATTGTTTACTTTTTAAGGGAGGTTTTAAGGGCGTCCGGCGTGGACTGAAGGCCGAGGGCTTTCAAAAGCACACACGTTATGTTTTGTTTTTACTGTTGTTTCCAGTGTTGTGGTGAATGTCCTTTATTTATTTATTTATTTATTTACTGCATTTTTACTGAGTTTTGACCATGTAACTGATTTTTGGAGTTCAACCAGGTGTCAAAAAGCAGCTGGACTAATTTTATTAAAAAAAAAAAAAAAAAAAAAGAGTTCAAAAAAAAAACTACTGGGCCCAAATTCAAATCCTTGTTGTTGTTCAGTGTGTTCCAGTTCACAGTTCATGTTCCAACATCCTAAATCTGTTATTGCAGTGTGATATCATGAGTCGCGTAAGTATACACACCACTTTTAATTGCCATGTTATCTAGGGGTGTAAGAAAATATCGGTTACACAATATATCATGATATTTCATTTCACGGTGCTGTATCGATATTAAAAAGTAATGTATCAATATTTTTAGGTATTCAAATGCAGACATGGCGGAGGTTCACCTTTGTTTTTTGGTTTTCTTTTTTGTTTATTAAGCTCTTTTGTTTATAGAGCAGGATCTTAAACTGTAATCTCTGTATAACTTTTTTTTTTCGTGTGTGTGTGTTTTGTACTGGTAAAACCGCATGTTACATCTTTATCCAAATCCTGAACTTTAAGTTTTTACAGAAGGGAGTTTTGTGATAAAGCATATTTTTCCAGGAAATAATCTTTACCAAAAAAAGAAACAAAACAAACAAAAAACATCACCTTGTTAACAGTATTGTGATATATTGCGATGTATCATATCGTGATCCTAGTATTGTGATTTGTATCATATTGCTAGATTCTTGCTAATAACCACCGCTAGTGTTATCTGTACACCTTATAAGCTTTCCACATGTTTGTTCATGCCATTGTTAGCCCTCTGTCCTACCTGAATTAATGAATCAAATACCACGCACTGAGGGTAAAGGGTTATGTGAACCGGAGATTTTGGCGAGACCAAATGGCGTTGAATAACACACGAAGTCAAAAATGCGTAGGTATAGCACGCCAAACGCCATAAGAACTGGCATGACTTACCATTTATTGAGATCAGTCTGCTTATTTATGTACATTCTGATTGCCTTATTTAGTCCAAACCTGTCAAACCTCAATTCTTCTTTGTCTTTTTCTGTTATTCCACCTGTTTTGACCCTAAAACACAGTGTAAAGCAAAGCCACTGAAAAAAAGGAACACAAACACATACTCACAGCAGCTTTTATGAACCTGAAACAGATGACATTTCACAGCAGCATTGATCCAGTAATAAATCCATCTATAACATGATCTCTGCTCATAGTCCATGTGAATGTTACAATAGTAGAGCCTTGGTAAACTGACTGTTTGTCCTGTTGGAAAACCGTCTTCATTG
Source organism: Apogon hyalosoma (assembly GCA_037367295.1). Lineage (NCBI taxonomy): Eukaryota > Metazoa > Chordata > Actinopteri > Kurtiformes > Apogonidae > Apogon > Apogon hyalosoma. Next base: position 35,119,537 of record JAPQRP010000024.1, on the reverse strand, counting down.
TTGACAAAAGACCGGCTCTATTCCACAGCTCAGAGCCTTTACTGTACTTTAGAGGAAAGCCAGATTTTTTATGGTGGTTAAGGAAGCGGTCATTAGCGGGCGCTGGGTCTAAGTGGGCGCCGGCAGCTTCGACCTAATGCCACACAATGCCGCCACATTTCCCGACGACACACACTGTGGCCGACGCCCCTAATGGCCGCTCTGCTGCTTCGCTTCACAGTGTAGTGACAGAAAGGATGGAAGGGAGGTTTTTCAGAGTTACATTCTAACCCGTAGAGCTCTAAGTGTGTACTAATGAGGGGGTTTTCATCCTTCTGACCAACCATAACATGACTGCTGTTCATTCCAATATTATTAACTCCACATGAGCATGAGGTGAGGTTTCCCGTGGTAATACTGCCATTTCCTCCGTCCAACGTCATCTATCTCCGTTTCCACTCTTTGCGGGTCAATTAGGAATATCTTCCATACATCCGTACTAATTACCACTGACCGTGCATATAAATTGATTTTTCTTTTAAAGGAGAAGATCTTCTTAAATCCCTCTCTCTATAATTAAGGCTTATATCGGGATAATGGAAAAAACGGTGGATCAAAGGTGGAATTAATTGCAGACTTGAGCATGTAATTCAGGTGCAGAGTGAGCGGTCGTGTCTTTTACCCACAGAAAAATGAGAAACACGCAAGCTGCTCATAAGAAACGACATCTTTAACACGTGTGGGTATCGTTTGAAACCCTTTTAGATTTTGTCAGAATGGCATGTTTTCTGAAACTGCTGCCCCCTAGTGGAGTCACACACATTACATTAACATTTTCAACCCGACAGTTCCATGTTTTGCAAGTTTAAATCAGCCAGTTATCGGTTGTATGTTCCTTTTTTTAGTATATGCTACATCAGATACAACTTTTTTATTTCAGATCATTTTACGAAATATTATTACATAGCTGAAGTCATGAAGTGCACTATCTGAAATAAACATTATTTGTGTGTTCCATAAATACATGATCTCATTTTAACATTTTCACCAATTTTTAATGTTTTCATTGAAAACAGCTACAAATCAGACACAAAACGTGATCCAGTTCATATAGTTTTACTTCATCTCATAACTCTGATTGAACTTAAATAGGTGCTGTGATTCTTGCAGGATTTTCCAGTGCTTTTTAAATAGATTCTTCCCCACAGTTTTTCACCGCTGTCACCTGAGACTGAGGCCACCATGGGCTTCCAGCTGTGGTTGACTCCACTTTTTAAAACTTTACAAATGCTATAAACACACAGTCTACCAGGTCTTTGAAAACCGGAGGTCTTAACAAGATGTGTCGTGCTGCTTTGCGCTCCCAAAAAACCCAGGGAGTCATAAATACATTTATTACAGGCCTAGTAAATGAAGGAGGTGAAATCATTAGAAATACACATTCCTTGGGGGATAAATTATTGCACAGTGAGACTCAACTTCCCAGCAAAGTCACACCTCTGAAATAGGCTCAGAGCTGTCAAACCTGGGGGGGGGGACTGTTTGAGGTGTCTTTATTTCGTTTTTACCAGGTGTGTGTATATGCATGTGTGTGTTTGCGTTTTGTATGGACTGTGTCATATTACGGGACTCGTTTTGGACTAGCTGAAAGTTGGACAGTGGATCCAATTAGGGGTAAAAGCAGCGTCTGATTGTACTTTTATTTCTTTATTTATTATCACTGAGTCTGTACGCACCAACATCTGAAAGCATCGCCTTCCCCAAGGTTACAGTTGGAGCTCTGGAATCATCTCGGCAATTAATATGCAAAGCGATGTAAACAAATAGAGCTGTATGTGTTTAGATCGGCAAAAACGGAATATCTGAGGTGGCTTTGAGCAGACTGGGTTTATGCGGAGGCTCCGATTCAACACTAAACACATACTCACATGTGTCAGCGGTGTGGCTATAATGGTGATTGATGGTCGGAGGTCATCCATTAAATCCTGACTGACCTGTCGGAGAGTTCATATCTTCAAGCTTTTGACATGATTTTAACCCTATAAGGCCAAACGTATCATGTTTGATACATGAGTTTTGAAGCCCTCTACATGATCAGTGTGATATTTTTTTCTTGAAGAACCTGATGTATACAATTAGATACATGCAATACACAGATAATCCACCAGGGGGGAAGAATTCGTTCACCAGAGGCCTTTCCAGTGACACTACAAGATTAAATTAATGATGAAGGAGGCAGAACGTTGGCAATTTTGAAAAGGAATTACCAATTTGTTAGACATGTTTGTGTTATATTATGTTTTTGTTTGTTCAAAAATAGTAACATTTGAGCATTTAGATCTGATGTATCAAATATTATACAAAATTGAAACTACTGCGTGGAAATTGATATTTGAAAAAAAAAATGTTGGGGTTGTTCATAAGGACCAATAAAGGCTCCAGTTTCAAAGAACTGGAATTTTCTGTCAATAATTTAATGGTTCAGGCTTCACGGGGTTGCACCAGCATGCTCCTACCCGGCCACTGAGATCAGCTGATCAGGGTCTGCTGCTCGTCCCCCGTACCAGGCTCAAAACCAAAGGGGACAGAGCCTTTTTAGCAGTGGCTCCCAGATGGTGGAATGCCCTTCCACCTGAGCTACGAGCAGCAGCCTCAGTGGACATTTTTAAGAGGCATCTTAAAGCGTACCTTTATGCTATTGCTTTTACGGGTATTGCCTGATTTTATTAGGTATTTTAGAATTTCATATTTTTATGCTTTTGTGCTTTGTATTCTTTTGTGTGTCTTATGTCTTTTAATCTGTGAAGCATTTTGTATTTTTTTGTTTTTTGTGTGTGCAGCTGTCTTATCCTTTTAATCTGTAAAGCACTTTGTGAGGTTTCTCTGTGATAAGTGCTATATAAATACATTTTATTTACTTACTTAAACGTCATAGATGTACATGACGGAATTAGTCAGAGGATGAAAAATCACATGTCTATCGCAATTGACTCAAGTACAAGTTGTGGTTCTTAATCCGTAGAAACCCAAACATCCACTGACAACCAAAACCATCTACTGATTTAAACTGTTTAATACCTGTTGATCTATTAATCCTATCAATACATGGAAATAACTGGTGTAAAATACAGTTTGTTGTCTTTTAATGGTCATCAGATATGACCCATTTGGACGTTCAGAGGCTCCATAGTTACCATGGAAACATCGTCATCTTCTACAACATTGATTCATCAGTAAAACCCATGGAGTTGGATCAGTGACAGTGGAAAGAGATGCTTGTTTTTATGTTCAATTAATGACATATTCTGTTGAAAAATGTCATTTTTTTCTAGATTATCTCACCCGCCAATAGGCTGTGAGCTACTGTGAAGCCACTGCGTCCGACATTGGTGTCATCTTCATTAGCAATTTTTTTAAACATCTCTGACGAAACTACTGGTCAGATTCATTTCACATTTTTTATGTGTCTTTCTTGGGACGATGTCTACAAAGTTTGTTCACAGTTCTGACAAATTTAGATTTTTGAATTTCTTCAGATTTTTTTGGAAATATTACAAAATGTGCCTTTCCTTTTAATGGTCCATATTTTGATGGTTTATAACATGTACATGGTTACAGATATCAATATAGTTCCTATTAATCACTGATAGAAGTCATATATGGACTTTGATCGAATTAGTTGAGTTCTCCTCCAGTGAAAGTACCACCCACTTTTGTTGGCAGATTGATCTCCTGTATCCAGACCACAGGACTCTAACAGAGACCAGAGCCTGACAACCTCACACATTCAACTGGGGATTAATTCAGATAGAACAGGACGCTGACATACAGGGACACTGGAACTATTTTTTTATCTAATAAGCTTTATATTGACTATGATTTGATCTTTTATGAACATCTACATTATCAGTAAATTTAATACAGGGAAATGCCTGATATTCACTGAATGCAAAATAGTTGTCCATCTACTGTCATTGATCCAACTCCATGGGTTTCACTGATGAATCAATGTTGTAGAAGATGACAGTGTTTCCATGGTAACTAAGGAGCCTCTGAACGTCCAAATGGGTCATATCTGATGACTGTGAAAAGATGACAAACAGTTTTACACCAGTTATCGACATGTATTGATAGGATTAGTGGATCAACAGGTATTAAACAATTACATCAGTAAATGGTTTTGGTCGGCGATGGATGATTTGGGTCTTTATGGGTTAATGTAATCTGAGCTTTATAGAAAATGTGTTTCAACCTTTACTTTAAGATATAATCATCACATTTTTATTTTCAAATGGTTACATATCAGTGAAAATCTAATTATTATGGATATTATATTCCAGTTTTGCAGCTATGTCCCTAAACCTTTAACACATTCAGGGTGAAATAATGTGTGAATTCCCACATTTCACTGTAAGAGAATGCTGAAACCATCTAAAGTATTTCAAATATGTTCCTCCCTTTTAGTGATCTGATGTTGAATGGTGGTCAGAGCTCATCTATGAACTCCCGACTGACCTGTCAGAGCCGTTAGAGTTCATCCCTTCAAGATTTTGACACGTTTTTAAAGAACTTGGCTGAGACCTGCCTTCACCACAGATATCCTGCTTTAGATCTGACAGCCTGTGTCATTATGTAAATGTGTGTGTTGTTGTTGTTGCGACAGTGGTCATGGTTCTCGGGTGTTGGTGGAATCAGGGTATTGATTAAGGTGGAGATGCAGGAAGCCTACGCACCCGTTTGACCTCCTGCCCCTGCACACCGTGTCAATACCAGTGGCAAGTATTGATCCTTTCGGCCAGTCCGGCTTAATTGAAGAAAGCCTCTTTTCCCCGTTTAAGAGAAAGACATGAATGATTTAGAGGTAAATTTATCCACATGAGAGACACAACCGGTCGCTAAGCCAGTGGGGAAACATCTCTGAACATGTTCTGCATGTTGGCGGTCTGCTTTCATTAAAATGGTGCAGTTGCATCAGCATTTGTGGAATCTAAGGACTTTAACTTGTGATGTTATTGACTTCAAGGTATTGTTTCTGTAGGAACCGTTTTTTAAAAGATTATTACATTTTTACCCCATCCCCCGAAGGTGAGGCAAGGGGTATTGTTTTGGCTCAGTTTGTGTGTTCAACACTCCAGCAGCAAAACTATTGGTTGAATTCATACCAAATTGGGTTTATAGAGTGCCAGTGACTCAGAATAGATGTGATTACATTTTGGGAAAAGTAGGTCAAAGTTAACATTTTTTTGTAAGTTTTTTTAATCTTTTTTTTTTCCATTTATTTATAATGGGCAAAATTTCAAATTTCTATAAAAACATCTATTTTGTTTTAATTTACTTTAAACTTGGCACATCTATAGAGGCAATTGATATGCTGACATCAGCACACACACAGACATGATGACATCAGCTGGATCGATGCCAAAATAAGCTACAGTACAAGTGAGGGGCGGGGTTTGTTGTGCCTGGAACCACTTGTGATATTAAGATTTCAAAAAGCTGTATCTTCAGAGTGTTTAGAGATAAAATCATACTGTAAATGGCAAAAAACTGGGTGTGACCCAAAGTTTATGATGGGAGTAAATGTACTTGATCTAATTTGCATATTGGGAAGTCGCATGGTGGCATCCATATTGGATTGCGTAACTTTTTGTAAAATCGAACTTTGAACATATTTACGTAGAAGATTTCTTTGTGTTTTTGTTTTTGTTTGTTGCATCTTATCCTTCAAATAAATGAAGTTAAACATTAGTAGAAAGTAAAATGCAGTATGTTTTAAAATGCAGTAACTTTTTTGCCAAACCTGTCTTCATCTATCGAAACTAAACAAGTGTTACATATATATATATATGTATGTATGTATGTATGTATGTATGTATGTATGTATATATATATATGTTCTAATCAGTGTTAAGTTTGTTTTTAGTACTGACTTGCATATTTTTCATGGGGATGTATGGCTGTGATTTCCATTTTGTGTAACTTCTGCCGCTGCTGCTGCTGTCTTGGCCAGGACACTTTTTTCCTGGTTAAATAAAGGTCATAATAATAATAATAATAATAATAATAATAAACAAACCCCGCCCCTCGCAGGTATTGTAGCTTATTTTGGCATCGATCCAGCTGATGTCATCATGTCTATACGTGTGCTGATGTCAGCATATCAGTTGCCTTCATATATGTGCCAAGTTTAAAGTAAATTGGAACAAAACTGATGTTTTTTTAGACATGTAAAATTTCGGCCATTATAAGTAAATGGTGAAGAAAAAAGGTTTTAAAAAGTCATTAAATATGTAAACGTCGACCTCCTTTTCAACAAACCTAACCATAAACAATACCCCTTGCCCCTCCGACGTGGGGTAATAAACTTTATTAACTTCCTAAACCAGCTCAGGACCACACCTTTGAACTGGATTTTCTTCTTCACTTTGAATGGAAACATGTCCTGTACGGGTGTTGGGATTGAAGGGGCACATGTCCGCCATCTATTGGTGGGAGTTGGTAACAAGATTGGGAACTCTCTCTGGAACTATTATGGTCTGTTTCATTCACTTGTGTTGTTTGTGGCAATACTGAGACTTTGGCACTTAAAGGGTCAACCACATGCTATTTTTGTTTTTTTATCGTATAATCCATGTATAGGGAAGACTGGACTATGTATTTTTAATGTGTTTTCATAGGTAGTAGTAGCACACGTACAATTACTTTTTTCAGTCTACATTATTTATTTAGAGAGGATATACATGTGCCAGAAGATTTAAAGTATGTCTGCACCATGGTGGACCATCTGCTCAGTGTAGCCTAAGGCTCCGTCCTAAAGTCCACCCTCAGACACTGATGGACTTTGAGTTCCTGTCCAGCCCCTCAGGACTAAAGCCTGACCCCATGTAAAACCAAGTGCTGATTGAAGGCTCCATGGTAGACGTTTTGAGCTCTTTATGGCCACTTTCTTTAACTCGCCACCACCTGCGGACTTTACCTGAGGGAATTACCCACAATTCATAGCATGACTTTAAAGTTGGGGCTACCAGGGGAGGCCCTGAAGCGTTAGAAACACTCATTTCTATGAGTGTTCCTGGAGTATCGACAAGGAATGAATGACTTCTTTTCATTGTATTGGCTTTAATGTAGAGCTGCCGGAATCACTCATGTTGGAGTTGTCTTTTCATTTCATCTCGTTTATTTGTCCGGGACCATGTACAGAAAACATTAGACTCAGGTTAGAGATGCGCAGAGTAGAGATAAATAATGAAACTATTTACATTAGCAAACTATCCTTTAAAAATAAAATGTGAATAACCTGAACAAATATGACCAACTTCAAATGTTTCAAGAAAATGTTGGCAAATTTTTTTTTTTTAAACAATATTCTGCCTGTTATTAAATGTTTTGTATCTTTGTAGATCTGATCTGTAATGTACATGTATAAATGATAAGTTGAGGTATAATACTATTAAAATTGCACTTATTTTTCTTTAGAAATAAATTTTTTTTCACGATATTCACAACTCTTTGGTTTGGATAGTTTGTAAATAAGTATTTTCATCATTTAATGGGGTTTTCTTACAATAAAACAAAAAGAAAACTTTTGTATGTCGAGTTTATGACCCCAAATCAGTTACTGATCTAAACTGTTTAATACCTGTTGTTCCATTAATCTTTTCAACACATGTAAATAATTGGTGTAAAATACAGTTTGTTGTCTTTTCACGGTCATCAGATATGACCCATTTGGACTTTCAGAGGCTCCATAGTTACCATGGAAACACCGTCATCTTCTACAACATTGATTCACCAGTAAAACCCATAGAGTTGGATCAGTGACAATGGATGGACACACTGGGCTTATGTTCAGTAATAAATAAAATGAACAAAAAAATTCAAGAAAGTGAAGCACATGAGCATTTTATTTACTAAATGAAGTGAAAGAGAATAAAATAAGCAACTAAATGAACAAAAACAGCTAAACTGATCAATTTAACAAATCAAAAACAAGTCACAAACTGAACAAGGTTGGAGAAAAATTATAAAATGGGTAACAAAATGTAGGAAAATCAACAAAATAAGTAACTAAATGAACAAAAACAATTAAAGTGAATAATAAACCAACAAAATAATAAGTTACACGGACAAAATAAGCAACAAACAGAAAAAAAATGAAGAAAAAAATATTAAGAGGCAACAAATTGAACAAAAACATATAAAATAATAAACAAAATGAATACAGATTTACAAAATGAATGAAAAGATTGCAAAATATTGACCCATAGTTACCGTGGAAACACTGTCATCTCCAACATTGATTCACCAGTAAAACCCATGGAGTTGGATCAGTGACAGTGGATGGACACACTGGGTTTAACATTATCAGTTCAGTTCATTTTGTTGTATAAAACAGGTTTTTGACAGAGCTCCAATAACCAACCAATACATTTACATTAATATTCTTTTCCTGTACCACACTATAGGAAAACATCATGTAAAAGCTGCCTTTTCTGGTGCCATTTTTAAAACCATATTTCAAGAGGATTAGTTACAAAGCTATAGACCTGAATTCAGAGTGATTTATATCATTGGTTTTCACTTTCTGTTGATACTGTAGGAAAGAAAAGGTCAATAAAAATATTGGTCTTCATATGATTTTTTTTTTTTTTCCCCCATCACACTACTTTTGCGTTTACATCACTTCTTGATTGATGAAAAAGTCTTTGAGGTTCCCATAATATTGTGCAATATTGCAATGTCAATATGATATATGAAATAAATAAAACTGTGCATATGAGCTTTAAAGGTCTGCATTGTTTCTGCTTCATGTGTTATGTGTCTGATATAAAACACAAACACTGAGTAACCTGTGGCTATGAAGGAAGGAAATGAATGAATGATTACAAATGCACTTATATTTGACCAAATTCAGCATGAAACCCATCCAATCAAACCAAACATTGATCTGAATATGACAGAAGCGTTTAGTACAGAAGAGGATTACGGCCACTGGAAGGAAAAAAAAAAAAAATTAAGGCCCAATATATTTTTTATATTCTTATTCTGAGAAAAAAAGTCACAAATCTGAAAAAAAAAAGAAAAAAAAAAGTCAGACTCTAGCAGCAAAACTTTTGAATAGATTTCATCACATTTTGGGAAAAATAGATAAAAGTTAACATTTTTAATGAATTTTTTAAATCCCCCCCTCCCATTTACTTCTAATCGTCAAAATTTCAAATATCTATAAAAACATCAATTTTGTTTCAATTTACTTCAAACTTGGCACATATATAGAGGCGTAGATATGATGACATCAGCTGGATCAATGCCAAAATAAGCTGCAATACATATGAGGGGCGGGGTTTGTTGTGCCTGGAACCACTTATTATGCATATTTCTTTAATTATCATATTGATAATATATTGTGTTGTACATATTGTACAAATGGCTATTTTAGTTTTGAGTCTTATTAGAGTGTTTTAATATCAGAATTAGAATCTCTTTATTGTCATTGTACAATGAAATTAAGGTAGAGCTCTCCAGTTTAGTGCAAGAAATTACAAGGCATAACAAATAACAGTAGACGGCACACTTATTTACATTAGAAAAAAATTTAATCAATGTAACTAGGAATGTTTGTTAAAAAAATATAGAATTAAGTAGTGCAAATAGCTTGAGAGTAGTGCAAGTGACATTGGAAATAGTGAAAATGAATATTGTGGGATAATGTGAAAAATAAAATATGAAAGACTAAATTTTACAGATATTGCACATGTATGTATGTGTGTGTGTATATATATATATATATATATATATATATATACATATACATGTGTGTGTGTATGTATATATATTTTTTTCCAGAGCTATATATATGTTTGTTTATTTAGAGCTTTATATGTATATATGTTGTTTTTGTTTTTTCTTTATGTTGTATTGATTTCTTTGCTGCTACTCTTCATTCTACTTGAATGGATCGACTGTAACACCCAGTAATCTCCCCCTAGGATTACTAAAGTATTCTGGTTCTGATATTTGTACCTTATGATGTTATTAATGTACTGGTTTATCCCGTGGAACCTGAACTTTAATGAGTATTTAAAGTATATGTTACTGCCTTTTATTAATCTATTACATGTAATGGACTACTTTTTTAACAGTTACCCATGACACTGAATATGATAGGAATGCAGCAGTGGTTCTTTTTTCCAGGAACCTTCAAATTGTCTTATGTAAATTGCTGTCTTAGTCCTGTGGGTGGTCTCGCAGTTTTCTCAGAAATCCAAGCATGAGCAACTTACTTGAATGACTCCTGCTGGGAAAAGTGAGCTCCTGAATCCAAATTCATGCGCATGCAGGACAGTTATTTTCCAGACGTTTGCAGACTAGTTACCAAAGGAAGTTTTCTTACTTTTACCTTTAACACTTGTAGGAATCGTTCTACTCAGATGCCTTATCTGATCCAGTTCTCCCACATTTGCATCTGGTCTGTGACCGAGTGCTGAGATGTGGCTGATGTTGGAGAATACCAAGTTTAATGTCAGAACAAAAGGTCGAAATGCAATGTTTTAGTTTGGACAGTTACGAAGCACCATCTAAGGCTTCGTTCAGACAGCAGGTCTTAATGTCCAATTCAGATTTTTTGGGTGAAATCCTTTTTTTGTGTGTGTGTGTGTTCACATTACACATTAAATGCGATTTCTATCAGTTTTGAGTATGAACTGAATGTGACCCGCATGCGCAAAAGAGGTCGTGACGTAATACGTGACCACGCAGACACGCACTGTGTTTACGGAAGTATGTATGTAAGTATGTTTTTCCTGGCGCTCTTCCTCCTGGGATGCAGAATTGTAATGTTTGTCGCATTTCAATGACGTAAAGGTCGGATAAATGCGACCAGGCCATTCAGACTGAAATCACATTGCGAAATATCAGTATCGGATTTCGGACCACATGCAGGTGGGCTCATAAGTTTACATACCCCAGCGGAATGTGTGATTCTTTGTCCATTTTTCAGAGAATATAAATGATAATAAAAAAATGTTTCTTTCACTCGTGGCTAGTGGTTTAATGAATCCATTTATTATCAAACTAATGTGTTTGTTCTTTTTAAATCATACCGACAACAGAAACTATCCAAATGACCCTGATCATAAGTTTACATACCCTAGTTCTTCCTCCTCTGTATTGGCCCCGCC
>JAPQRP010000024.1:35081440-35095819 GCA_037367295.1 Apogon hyalosoma | reverse complement strand
ATTGGGAAAACACATTTTTGGTGACCTTGACCTTTGACCTACATTCACCAAAATTTAATGGGATCTATTCTGGACCATGTCGCACCTTTCCTCAAAAGTTCATGGAAATTGGTCCAGTAGTTTTTGCATAAAGTTGCTGACAAACAAACAAACAGACAAAAAAAAACAAAAACAAAACCCTCGCTTCCCCTTTGGGGGGCGGGGTAAATGTTGATGTTTATAAACTATATGGACGTAGCATATAATTATTATAGTTTATATTAAAAAAAGGTTGATTCTGCAAATGTGATTGTGTGAGGTGATAAAAAAAAAGTGTGTGAATGGTTTGCATGGATGTTTTGAGTTATTGTGTGTTAACAAAGGAAAGGAAGCTGAATCAATTGAATTATTAGTTTGTAAAAAGAGTTTGGGAGTCTATAAGTTAGACTTCTTCCCATTCCTTTTCGAGCACTGAAAATGTTATTTGTCTGTGTTGGATTGTTCTTTGTTATCTAATCATTTTATGTGCTCGAAAGAAAACTAAACTAACTAACTGACGCAGGCAAAATTTTGGACACATCATGTCTACAGCTGTAAGATGTCCTGTTCATGATGATTTAAGATATAAACATCAGTATTTTACATTTTAAAGACAACAATTTAAACCAAACTAACCAATGCAATGCTGTTTATTCCAATATAAAACAATATTATGATTATTGTTTTGTGTTCCAGACCTCTGTTAGAAAAGAAACACCTGAACGCAACGTGTCCACATATCGTATTTTCCGCACTATAAGGCGCACTTAAAAACCTTTAATTTTCTCAAAAATCGACGGTGCGCCTTTTAACCCGGTGTGCCTTATGTGTGCACTGAGTTCCAAAATCTGTAAAAATGTAATGTGATTTTAGTAAGTGCTCCACTTGATTGACTGTTAGACCATTTCCCGCCGACATAGGGATGTAATACGTACACTACGTACTACGCTGGCAGCGATAAAGCAATTAGAGAACATTACGTAAAGCTACGTACAGGACGTACGCTTACCTCCGCCACGCCACCGGTAGGTAGGTATACTGTACTACCGGTATGCTGAAAAACAACATTTGTTTGGCCAAAGACCCCCGAAAATGGCATCAGCGAAGGGACATGCTTACGAGGCACAATTCAAACTATAGGCTATCAGTTACGCGGTTGTAAATGGGAATAGAGCAGCTGTGAGAGAATTCAAAATCAATGAATCTATGGTTCGGAAGTGGAGGAAGCAGGAGAATGAATTGCGCCAAGTTAGTAGTTAGACAAGACGTATTCTTAAATACGCAGCAGAATAAAGTTCAACCAAACTCACTGTTTTGCTTCTGTTACCTTGTTTTAGCATGCGCCGAATAATACGGTGCGCCTTATGTATGGCTTAAGTACAGAAATAGACCCCGTAATTGAGACTGCGCCTTACAATCCGGTGCACCTTATGGTGCGGAAAATACAGTACTTTTGTCCACATAGTGCATCTATCAAGACTAACTTAATCATGCTCTTTCGACTGCAGATGAGTACATTCACCACAGTGTTTTTTTACGCTGCCCACTTGCTGTATCTGATAATTCTCAGGGTATTTCTGAGTTTTACATTGTAACATGTGCTGCTGAGAAGAGATAATTTGCAGTAAAATGAAGGTAAATTATACATGATTGTAGCTGTAATGGTTAATAAAGGTTATTCAGGCAGGACGCTAAAGATTTCTCCGATTTGACGGTTTTACTCCATGACATCCGTTTGTTTTTATGGTTGACTCTGCTGAGCAATGCTGAAACATTCACACTCCCCTAGAGATTCACAAGTATGAATAAATAAACCAAGTATATATGGACAGACTCATATGCACAAAGAATGGGGTTTTGCTTCGTCCAGGAGGAGGCTCCGGAGATGGAAGTGGTTGTTTTTTATGTTTTTCGTGGATGAGTAGCTGACGAGTCGAGCGATATATGAGTGAACGCACCGAACTGAGGCGGTACAGACCAAAATCACGAACGGCTTGGGCTCGTGACGTCTGTACCAGCCCGGACGACTGCAGTAAAAATCACATCTTCGAGGCTTTAACCATTGACTTAGAGCAGGGGTGTCATTCTTGTCAATTCTTTTCAGACCTTTCAGGTTGTTTACCTGCAGAAACCCTGTTTTATATCTTCAGGGTAATTTTTACATTTTACAAATTCATCCCACGGGCCAGATTGGACCCTTTGGTGAGCCCATTTTGGCCCACAGGCCATATGTTTGACACCCCTGTTTTAGAGTACCCATCATCCTAGAGTCAGACAGTCTAATAGTCTACCCAAAACTGCTTAGCGTCTGTTGTTTAGCGGTGCTTTCACTTCCCTCTGCTGTGTTTCCAAAGCAAACAGAGCTGTGAGGTTTTGCACCAGCCCATAATGGACCAGGACGCTCCGGCTCTCGTATCGTCCTCCGCTGGAGTGCGGCGTGGTTTATGCAACCCCTGCAATACCAGCTTGAATCTGTCATAATAGACTTATTTGACAAGCGGTGAAGAATTCGTGTCTGTCAAGGAGAATAGCAGAGAAAAACACCACAGACGGAACCATAGTTATGATTAGAAGTGTCACCGTGCTTGGGCTTTTCGAGTCAGCACCCAGAGGAAGTCAAAAGAATGCAGTTACAGCGGAAATATAAACTCTTCAAAGGCCGTTCAGAGTGATGTTTGCCTGTACAGCAACGGGTGGACCAGTGTTTCATCTATAACTGTGCTAAAAGAACTGGGAGGCAGCTCCTATCAGGATTGAGTATTGTTGATACAGCAGTAGTCCATCAGAAGTCCTCAGTGTTGTCTTCTAGTCACATCTGTGTTCATTTTTAACCTTTAAAGACCCGAACGGCCAAAGTATCCACTCATGTAAACTGTTCAATTCCTGTTGATCCACTAATCCTATCAATACATGTCAATAATTGGTGTAAAATACAGTTTATCATCTGTTCATGGTCATCAGATATGACCTATCTGGACGTTCAGAGGCTCCGTAGTTACCGTGGAAACACTGTCATCTTCTACAACATTGATTCACCAGTAAAACCCATGGAGGTGGATCGATGACAGTGAAAAAGTCACGTTTCCTTCTGTTTTTGCTATAATAACCTTTGAGTTAATCTGGACCAAAACTTTAAAATGTCATCTTCAATTTGTGCATTTAAAAGGATGTGTAAATCCAGTATAATAACAAAATATAGAACATTATCTCAATAAGTGAATATCTAGGTAGAATATAGAAGAATGCATAAAGTAAGATATTATTGTGTATCGCCTATTTGTAATGAATTAATACAGACTACAATGATTAGGAGATATTATCACATTTATTAATGATTGTATTTGTAGTAAATATTTAAAGTGCATATAAATATTGTAGTTTATATTAAAAAAATGTTAATTATGCAAATGTAATTGTGTGTGAGGTGATTAAAAAAGTGTATGTGAGTGGCTTGTATGGATGTTTTTTGTTATTGTACAAATATATAGAAAAACAAGTGTTAACAAAGCAGAAGAAGCGTAATTAATTTAATTGTTTGTAAAAAGGCAGTGGGAGTCTATAAGTTATACTTCTTCCCACTCGTTTTCGAGTGCCGAAAATTTAGTTTGACCATGTTGTTTGGTTCTTTGTCATCTGAAGATTTGATGTGCTCGAAATAAAATTAAACTAACTAATTTACTCTGAACTTTAATGAATATCTACATGGTCAGTGAATTAAGAATAGGAAAATACATAATTTACACATTTACAAGAGGATCATATTTTTTTCCCATAATATTTTTATTGGTATTAAAGTTTTACAAGTAAAGGTAAACAATGTACATAATAATACACACATGAAAAACATGAATCAAAACAACACAAACACTTATACACACACCCATTCACACCACATAGACTTGCACCAAATGATATATACATACATAAATAACATACATGTATTCCTATGAACATGTATACATATATGTAAAAATGAAATTATGATCATAAAAAATAAAACCGTAATAATTTGGATGTTATGTCCCTACTTTCCAGATACCATAATAAAGAGGATAGTATTACAAAAAATGGTGTTAAATCCCTTACAAAAAAGGTTAAATATAGAGAAAACTGTATTTGGGATCTGCCTCAAAAGTAGCACTGGGTCTTTATGGGTTAATACATAAAAGCGGGAATAGAGCCAAGATGGCTGGATGAGACGGCTTCATTTCCTGCTTTATTAATCTGGTCTCATTGCTTGTGTAAATGCCCTATTTGTAATCCAATCATATTAGAATAATTTCCTTCGCTTTACTGACGCCTCGTGACGCTCTGTCACTTCCAGGCCTTTGGTTTCATGGCGTCGCGGTCCTCGGGGTCGTCTTCACAAGCCTGCGACGTTCCCTAATTCAAACATTGTTGCGCGCCGCCTCTCCGAGGGAACGGCTTTAATTGAGTGCTTAATAAGAGCATCGCCACACAGCAGCGAACTTCAGGGGAGGATGCGAGCGCTGGGACTGTTGCATTATTAAATGTACTCATACAAGGGCTGCAAACATTGTATTTCGCCAAGCTCGGTCCGCAACTCTTCGGGATAATCCACCTCTGCTTTCCATTTTCCTTCCTGAAGAGCACATGTTGGGAGGTGAACGCCGTCCACCGGGCGTGGCCGTTATACCACAGCCACGTTTCCTCCGTTTTGAGTACAATAAGCGCTCAATAAAGCTGACGTCCCACCAGGGTGTTGTTATTTCCTTTGTCAGAATCAAGATTAAAGCTCAGAGTAGATCAGCAAGGATGGATCAAAAGAGCCGAACAAATACCGTCGTATTGTAAACACTGTTGGTTTCTATTGATAATAATCTAGTGAACACAAAAAGCCTACTGATGAAAGAAACATTTTTACTTGTTTGTTGTTCTTGTTAGAACTTTATTCACTTATTCAAACTGGAAAGACTCTATTAGCGCACATGGGAGTATGGCAGAACAATATATTGAATTTCTTTCTTGCAATTGTGAAAAATGCCTCAATCACAGTCGACTTTAGTGTTTCTGCTATGGATTTGTCTACATGAACAAAATCTCAGCATGTTTGTTGTATTTCATTCATCGTGAGTCTATTTCTCCAGTGTTGCTTTATTCCAGGGGTGCAGGGACATTGTCAGGGGGCATTTTAAAGGAGAGAGTGGGGGGGGGCCTGCAGAGACTGAGACGGAAATGGGGCGTTAGTCTGTATATGTATCAGTATCAAGCAGTATGTTATGTCAGTGGTGAATTTCCGTGCCCCCCTCCCCAGTCCTCCACAATAAGGTATGTCACACCAACCCCCCCCGGTCTTTGGTGGTAATGTCTGTCACATTTTCCCATTCCCCGATTGCAAGAGAGGCACTATCTATGCAAGATATATAAGCGCCGTCAGACCAGTCAACATCTTATTACGAAATGCTTTAACCCCCCCTGCAATTTGCAATTTTTTTTTGGGGGGGGGAGTGGCAGGAGGCTCATGATGACAAAAAGGGGCATTTGTTCAAAAAAGGTTGACAAACACTGCTTTATTCAATAGTTTTTATTTTCAATAATACACTCTGACACTCTTCCAAGTCCTGCTTTTTGCTCTGGTTATATGTTGCGCATGTTCACTCTTGTTTGTTTTATCTTGAGCTCATGTATACAGGAGGAACTAATTTAAAAACTAATTAAATGTGTGAATCCTCCAACACTGAAAACGCTACCGCACGGCTGCTTTTATCAGTGTTTTCTTACATTCCATTAAAACCTTTGGAAATGTAAATATGGAATTGGCTTCCAACTACTGTGCATGAATTAGCCTCTTGTGTAAATGTTGTAAACGTCAGAAATTGCCTTTTAAGTTTGCACCAGTGTTCTGATATGAGGTTTGAATTGGCATTTATTGACATTTATCCATATACCAATCCTAAAACACTGTCATTTATTTTTTCCGCCCACATTAACCAGCTACTGTTAGCCACTTGCTAACTCTGCATGTATGTAGCTACTGTAGTTCCTTAATTGATGACCCAGGCCTTTATTTACCTCATTTACGGGAGGAACCAGGCCTTTAGTAGAAGTAGTTTGCATCAAGGTTATTATCGTTAACAAAAAGTAACGGAATGATGAAAACTAGAATTGAAAAAATGTTTTTGTTAACTGAAATAAATAAAATCTATGATTAAAAGAAAAAAACAATAACTAACTGAAACCGTATTGTGTGCTTACAAAAGTAATGAAAATGTATCAAAATTATGGATAAAATTTCCTTCGTGTAGTCTTTGCCAATGTTGGATTGATATGAAATTGATTTATTTTGCTCGAGCAGTTTTAGCTGGCGACACCATACGACACGAGTTGGCTTCTCGGCCCCACTCTACCTGGAAACATGGAGTCTAAAGTCCTGTATGGGACTATGGGGGGGTCTGTGCAGGTGTTAATCTATATGCAGCTTCAGTGTTAGTCGTACTCCCCCTCCCCCTGCAGGTTTATAAGTCCACTTCCCCCACCACTTATTAGAACTGAAGAAGTCTCTTGGATGAGAGATGAACGTTTTCAAAAGAGCTAAACTAGTCCAGCTGAAGCGAGAAGAACCACCATGAAGAACGACAGCCTGGTCAGTGAGAGCCTACACAGACATATTGAATTAAACATTCAGCCCCGTACTCATCTGGCAGCACATTACACCACTAGAACCGTAAGATGACACATATTTTTTTTACTGGCTTTCAATAGTTTGTGTCAACCTCGACCTCAGCTTTTATTAGAAACCCAGTTTTTATTGGAAGAAATGCGATTTCCATCTAAAGAGATTAGTAATATTTGCTCAGAAATGAAGCTATACGTACAGTATGTGTAGCAAAGCGACTCTTGACTTCAGCATAATTAGATTGTATTTAAGTCGATCCAATATGGATTGTGCTAATCCCACTGCTGGTGTAACTAACGATACCAGCAAATGAAACATCCATCAAATCATTCATTATCTGTTACACATACACTGTCTCTGCGGATGTTGGTTTTCACTCATATTTTTGCAGATTCTTAATGAGAAGCTCCATGTTATAGTAATGTATGCATTTGTAGTATATCAAGTAGAATTCCCAGAGACTTTAAAGTTAATGGTATAATAAATGCCTGTTATAATTTGGCTTATTTTGCTGTTTTTGTTGTTGAAATGTTCATTTGGTATGGCATTGGCGCCTTAATTTGCATTACACAGCAACACAAAGACAAAACACTGTTTGCTCTAGTGTTTCTTCTTAATCTCTGTATATTTCTTGTCAGGAGCAAAATGGCAAACAAAGGGTTTGTGAACTGAAAACTGGAGCATCGCAGTAAACAGTGTCTTGATTATATTAAAAGATGTAGAGGATTAATGAGTGAAAAGAGTAAATTAGGACAACAGGCGGAAATTAAGGTAAAGGAGCAGTGTTCTGTTCTCCACGACGCTTAAGTTTCATATGTTTGTGGCACTAAAACATGAACAATTAATAACATTTATAAGGAATCTTGGCATAAAGTAAGAAAAACACGTCTATAATCCCATTTTCATCTATAAACTTAAGGTCTTCTTTATTTAGCGTTTGTTTTGACAGTTATTTTCAGCAATTCTTCATTTTATCTGTTAGATGTCAGAAATAGCTGAACACCTCAAGGTTACTGTACACGTTGTGCTTGTTTCTTTTAAACTCTTAATAAGAAAAAAAATAAGAAAAACTCCAAAGAAAATCAGTTTATGACCAAAAAAAATCTACAAACGCTTTGAAACTGCACATTGGGCAATCAAAAAGCTGCCAAATTTACTCAGTTTTCCTACAAAATTAGTTGTTTTTGTCAACAATAAATCAATTAACAGACCAATAATTCAATTTTTATTAACTTTACTAAAAAAATGCAGTTGTGTAGCTGCCTGGGTGTGTAGTTTCTAGTTTGACAATGATATCACTTCATATTTAGAAGCTACAACACTGTTTATACAATGTATGATACATTAAAGCTAGGGTCATATTTGACAAAATACGGTCTTACGGTGTGTTTTTTAGCTCTTAAAACGACTAAGTCCCACAGTTTCTGAGTGACAAAGTGAAAATACGACACTAGTAACAAAGGAATAATCAGACGGCAGTAAATCCTACAAGAGAGAACAATATAAACATCCAAACAGGGAAATGAAGGGGATTCTCTAAGGGTTAAAAATGATAAAGTAAGTGTAATAATGTTGCGATGTTTGTGTTTTTCTGAATAATGCATTTGTGAAATATATTAGACATACTCGTCAACAAATGGAACCGGTTAACCTCTTTAAAAATGACATAATAAGACAAAGATGACAGTTTATTATTTTTACATGAGGTAATGAAGTATTTCCACCCTGATTATTTCTTTATTAACTAATTTTTCTTGTATATTTCATGGTTGTACATGAGCTGCAGACTAACACAGTCATGTCATTGTGTCTTTGTCCTGTGTTTGCAACATATTTACCAGAGAATATTCTTAGTTTAGTATGAGGACCATTGTAATTTGTACATTTTGTCACATTTAACTTCTGAAACATGGACTATCTTATGGAAATAGTTCGTGTCTGCTCAGTAATACACACAGTACTGCTAGTCTTTTAGTTTTAGTCGACATTTATATACATTTTTCTTAAATCTAATTTCCTTTTATTTTACAAATATCTGAAAATATAAATAACAGTAAAAAAGAATATGACAATTTAACAGATATTAATGGTTAAATAATAAGCGTTGAGGTCCATTAATACATTAACAATAACAGATTATGTATATGTCGGACATTTTTGGAACTTAAGTGTTTCTTACTTTATTAGAAACCAGATAACTGTTGAATCAAACACGTAGCTTAAAGTAATAATATCTAACGATGTACGGTCACAGATGTGTTATGTCATGTGACCACAATTTACTTTTTTTTTTTTAACTTTACTCCTCTTCATCCCCTATGGCAGTGTTTCCCAACCTTTTTGAGTCACAGCACATATTTTACGTCAGAAAAATCACAAGGCACACCGCTAAACAAAAATGTCACAAAAAGTAGATTTATTGAAATATAATGTAAATCTAGTCTGAAACCTGGGCCTGTTTAGTTGAACACAAAGCTGATATTCTTGCAGGAATTGAAGAAAGACACGGAGTCTGTCTCTTTTTTTGTCTCCTTGATGTGGGGGGGCGGCATCATGGTGCGAGGGTGACATTGTTGTGGGGCATTTTGAATGAGAAAGTTGAGAGGGGTGTGTCAGCAACCCCTCGGACGGACCCCCCAGCTTACAGATTGAAGTCTAGTATAATACAGGCATATTTCCCCCGCCCCAACCTGATCCGCTGATCCGTGCATCACTCGTGAGGGGGGCTTTATGAACAGAACGCACCGCATCGGGGCCGGTTCACTTTCACTTTCACTTTGCAAAGGGAAACAGGAGACTGTTGTAGAGTTGACCCACCAATGGGAGCTGGGGGTAGTAACACAAAAACTACAATTCCATAACATCTATAAGTTAAAAATTGAAATGGCATGATGTCAGTAACATGTTTTTTGAGGAATACCTGGAATATGAAAAAAGAACAACTTTTCATTACGAAGATATTACAATAAAACAACCGCACCAGGTCGTTTGGATCCACTTATGCATCTAAGGGTTAAGGAATTTTTGATCATTTCTGAAAAAAAAAAAAAAACCAAAAACTTCATATTGAGGCTTTTTACTGTCATCACTTGAACACCAGGCTCCTAAAGGTGAAGCCTGACCAACAACTCCTGTGCTTTCAGAGGTAAAATATCCATTTTTGTTCAAGGAGCGTGGTGGATTTCCTGAGCTGCCTGAAGGCGATGTAATCCAAAGCTAAGATATTTTAAATCTATTCATTCATTTTCTGAACCCGCTTTGTCCTCGCTCGGATCACGGGGGTCGCTGGAGCCTATCCCCGCTACTTAGGGGCGAAGGCGGTGTACACCCTGGACATGTCACCAGTTCATGGCAGGGCTGACATATCGAGACGAACAATCACTCTCACATTCACACCTACGGGCAATTTAGATTAACCCGTTAACCTATCAGTGCATGTCTTTGGATGGTGGTGAAAGGTCCCACCCCCATCCCCAAACAAAAGTCCCACCCCCATCGACTGGTGTTGGAATTGAACCCAGGACCTTCTTGCTGACAAGTGGCACCACCGTGTCGCCCTTTTCTAAATATAACATGCGCTTAAGCTGAGTTTCGCTGCGGCTCCGTTCGCATTGGTACATCTTTAATGCTACTGACGACTCCGTCTTAAACAGACACATGTCGCTTCTGCTCAGCGGATGCTTTGCTAATTGCTCAATTAAAATGTATGATTGCGTCTCTGTTCATTTCGATAACATGCACCATGCTGATAAAAGCCCTTTAAAACGTTTTCATCCAGACAGGAGAAAGAAAAGCCTAATGAGAATTTTCTAGGACAAACATTCTTTTCATGAGAAGCAGAGAAACACATTTTTAAGAAACGACAGAGGTAATGAAAATCTCATCTGTTTGTCCCATTAAATAATCAGACATTCTATGATGAAACCGACCATTTCAGATGTTGAATGGGATTCTGTTGTCATTGTATCAAAAGTGCATTGAGCTGGTTCGTCCATTTACACCAAGGACAAAAAGAAAAAAAACAATAAAATAAACCTGTCTGGTTTTGCTGTGATGTAGAGGATTGTCCATTTCAGAAAAGCTGAGAAACATAAATCATTTTATTCTTAAAAATGGCAGAAGAAGTCAATCAACCTATTTTTTGTAGCATCACCCTGGTTGTCAAGTCTTTAATGAACCTCAAAACTCAATATTACATTAAATGTTTTTTGTTTGTTATTTCCAATATTTTTTTTATTTATTACTATTACTTATTCTGCTTATTACTTATATCAGTGCTACTATTACTGTTATCACTTTATTATAACTTTTATCCTGTGATTATATATACAGTATTCCCTGTTGAATTGATCTCTTGCTCTGGTGGTGTGTAATGGGGGGGTGTCGGCCGGTTTCCATCGTACTTATTCAGGAGGGTGGGGGGTAGGGTATATGCGATCTGTGCTGCAAACCTAAAACAGAACGTGTTACTAATTCCTCTACGTCTCCCGCTGTCATGAAGCTCATTTTCCTTTTCCCTACCTCCTGAAATGTCACAAACTTTCATTTGAGGGGGTAGGATGTTTGTTTATGGAGGCACTGCCCCCCCTCCCCTAGAACTGGCCCCGAGGTCTATTATATATCATACATTTGTATAATAAGTCTAATGTGACTGTGTATACAGTGTATACGCACTTTATATTCATGCACTGTGTCGGTCAATCCATGGGGGCACCTGTCTTTCATTACTCTTATTCATGTACATTTTTTATTGTTTTTTATTGTTTTTATGTAACTTTTAATTGTTTTTACTGTTACTGTCTTTCATGTGCCTTTTATTGAGCTCTTGCAACCTGTTTCCAATCTGCAAATGGCAAATAAATTGATTCTGATTGTTTTAAACAAATGTATGGTGTGGCGGCAAGGATTTTATAATATTATTTTTTTGTTATTACTGCTCTGTTATTTGTTGTTTTAACTAGTACATTCCAATGTGCAATTACCTGTTTTTTTTTGTCGCTAGTGCTTTTTTTAATAGTTATTATTACTTTTTGCTTAAAATGTTTCTTACACTGTACATTCAGTGTTTGTGCTGCTATTGAAACCTCAGTTTCCAGAGCGCTCTGCTGAAGGGATCAGTAAAGTTCTACCTAATCTAATCTAATCTAATCTAGTCTAGTCTAGTCTAAATATCAAAGATTTTTTCCCATATTTTTCCACTTACTGATGAGGCTCATGATAGTGTTGATCTTTTCTCCTGCTCCATTAAACGGTCAGTACTTCCACACCACTGTTTATTAGAGGCATATTTCACAGACATAAATTGACTTGAGCTGTTCATTTATTTCTTAAATAGAATTGGGGGGTAATTATCATTTCATGAAAACATGTCGACCACACATCACTCGCTTTAGGCGCTTCAAACTGTCAACATCTTCTGCTTATTTTCTCCAAACGATTCTGGAAAAATTAATGTCAAAAAGAAATGTATGAATAAAACAAACATATGAGGCTTTGACATGAAGTAGAGTATTTATTTCAGATAAGGTGAGAAACGGGCCGTTCAGTCCTTAAAGTCTTGTTAATTAGTTTTTGCATCTTCAGAACAAAGTCAATGAAAATACTCATCTTAACATCATGTCTTTAATGAACCTCAACACTGAACTTTACATTAAATCTGAGCTGAAAACATTGAAGCTCAATTTTTTTTTTCAGATTTTTTCACTTAGTGATGAAGCTTATGATACTGTTG
The DNA here is from genome assembly GCA_037367295.1 of Apogon hyalosoma. Taxonomy (NCBI): domain Eukaryota; kingdom Metazoa; phylum Chordata; class Actinopteri; order Kurtiformes; family Apogonidae; genus Apogon; species Apogon hyalosoma. The sequence goes on along the minus strand of JAPQRP010000024.1, from coordinate 35,083,433 downwards.
ATATTTCCTCCAGCTCCAAAAAAATGGTCAAATGTTAATTTACCCTGTACTGTAATTGGGTCTTAAATTTTAGAGCCATATTTTTCAGTCTTTTTTTTTTTTTTACATATTAGGGTCCATATTTTAATGATTTATACCATGTAAATGGTTATAGATATCAATATAGTTCCTATTGAGCACTGATAGGAAGTCATATATGGACTTTCATTTAGGTCAATGACCTTTGACCTTGAGTGACCTTGAAGGGTCAAACGCAAGGTCATCAATGTCTACATTTCGGCAATCTCTCCAAAACAACCTGTTGGATTCATTTAGAAATTTTTATGCATCTTCCTCGGGACAATGACGTTTAATTTATTTAGCAAACATCTTCTTCTGTGAAACTACTGGTTGGATTAATTGCAAGTTTTTTTTATGTATCTTCCTTGGGACAGTGTCAACGATGTTTGTTCATAGTTTTGATAAATTTAGATTTTTGAATTGTTGACGAATTTATTGAATATTAATTTTTTTGCGTATAACGGTCCATATTTTAACGGTTTATAAGATGTAAACGGTGAGAGATATCAATATAGTTCCTATTGAGCACTGATAGGAAGTCATATATGGACTTTCATTTGGGTCTGTGACCTTTGACCTTGAGTGACCTTGAAGGGTCAAACTCGAGGTCACTAATGTGTACATTTCAGCAATCTCTCCAAAACCACCAGTCAGATTCATTTCAAATCTTATATGTATCTTCCTTGGGACAAGCTCTACAAAGTTTGTTCACAGTTTTCAGAAAATTAGATTTTTGATGAATTTCTGAAATGTTAAAAATATGCCTTTCCTTCTAATGGTCCATATTTTGATGGTTTATAATATGTAAATTGTTACAGATATCAGTATAGTTCCTATTGATCACTGTTGATATTTTCTTCAGCTCCAAAAAATAATTTGCCCTGTACTTTAATTGCCGTCTTAAATTAGAGAGCCATATATTTCATGCAGAAATGGACTTAGATGGACTTTTCTAAGTAAAATTGTCAGTAATTATCACTTCATTACACATCACTGGCTTTTTTAAATGCTTTAAACTGTACACTGCTTTTTTTTTTTCCAGTTTGCTCCGTAAAGAAGAAAACTTATCAATAAGAAGTAAAAAGCAAAAAGTTCTTGTTGAGAAACTTTGTGTGTTATTAAGTGGTCAAGGCTCCAAACTCCCTGGAAATAAGTGCCTGGGTTCGAGTTAGCTGTGAGTTTTTCTTTAGAAGAGTTTTCGCCATCGGACTGGTACTTGAGATGTGTCAGGGTGATGCACTAAAAGTCGCTCTCCAATTCAGAGGTGTCCGAATGTGCCACCCACATCAGCGCTGATGTGGATGCACAGCAGAGCCAATTTCACCGGGCTGTCACAGTCCGACTTCACCAACAGCGTCACTCCACTATTTACAGAAGTAGAAAACAGGCCTCGGCTCGGGCACATGTAAATGATTTCAAAGTAATCAGCTGGTGCTCATATTGGATTTCAGATCTGTACCGGGGTAAACCTGGAGCTGCTGTTGTGGAAATGACTCTGGCAAACCATTCGGTTGTTTAGCTTAACCCTTTATAGGACACTCGTAGAAATACTCTGAAACTTAACATTTCAACCTTAAGGCCGGATCGAGGGAAAGTGAACGTCAGTGTCAAAAATTGCAGTTTCACCTGTCATGTCTCAAATAGGCTCATTTGGTTTTTTTTTTTAGCTTAAGACAGGGCTGGGCGCTATGGATAAAAATCATATCACGGTAATGTTTTTCATATCAGACAATATGTATCATAGTGTAAATCCAATCCCCACTTTTTTCAAGCTTATGTTTTCCGTTACTCATAAGTTAGTTGTGAAGACATCAGGGGAGGGAGAGAGAGAGAGACATATCGTGGTACTTATGGAGAGTCCCCCCTCCGCTGTTATTTATTCTTCCCTTTTTCTTCATCTCCCCCCAGCCCCCCGTCTAAAGATTTATTGACC
>JAPQRP010000024.1:35050615-35064452 GCA_037367295.1 Apogon hyalosoma | reverse complement strand
CAGACCCAAGCAGAGCATTTACAGTTTATGTAGAGCACAGGGAAATGTTTGAAAATGCATAATTCCATTTAAAAAGCTAAAAATCACTCCTTTAACATACTTCGGCATGTCATAGCCTCTCACACTTAATGCATCTGTCAGATAGGCCATCTGGATGTAGTCATTTTCTTACCTGGTCTTCTATTTATATTTCGCGTTTCCCTTCACTGCAGCTATCAATGACCTCTGTTCTTCAACGAGCGTCTTGATTTCAGGACATGGTATTTTAAAATTCAACCTGACCCGTAGCTCAGCCTTCACCATTGCAGCTGACAGTCTGTTTCTCTTATCAAGCATCAGTTGAATTGATGCATGAGCGAGATGGGCTATGTTATGGTCTTACTCAGTTCAGTTATTCGGGGTGTGTTGCCGGCCCTTTAAGAGCTACAGGTGAAGTGTGTCCTATCCAAAAAGCGACAAAAACCACAATCGCATAATGGAGTGACTCCGCTACAGGCATGGACTTAAACCAGCGCACCGCATGTTGCTAACGCTCAGTTTATTCATAATGGCATTGTTATAACTCCATTAAAAATCGGGCTATTCCGTGTGTCGGGAGAATTTAGAAATTTACCGGGACAGCTACAAAAAACAAGGACAATCTCGGTAAAACCGGGACAGGTGGCAACACTAGGCAAGTGACTATTTGTTGCTACCTGATTGCAACTCCATACTCTTTAAATGACACTTCTGGTGTTAACACAAGTGTAATTGTAATATTTTTAGCTAATTTCTACTGGTTGTGGCAACATCTAACCTGTCTAAAACAGTAAAACACAGACTCAAATGACAACAAAATGGGTATCAAGTGTCAAGCACAAGCAAAACCTTGTCATCTCTCGGAGTAACAGAACAGAAGAAATAGTTTTGTTCCTTCATGGTTTAACCCTTTATCGGTGTTAGCGTGTTCTTTTGTTGGCAGCTCCAAGAATTAGTCAGGATTCTTTTCGGTCTCATTCGTATACGTTTAATTTGATTTGATCTGATCACAAACAAAGCATAACTCAGTACTAAAGAGCCACACCACAGAGGAAATGGATCCAACATACATCACTTTTGTAATCCTTGTAAACTGATCCCCCATCTATGGGCTGACCCCTTGTGGGCTGGGTGGGTCGGGTCACCAAACATGGGCTGGTGTTATCTGTCTCTTTAGTCAAGCAGATGTGATACCTCAACTCTATTTAACCCTGTTTAACTGACAGTGTGTTTACATCTTAACTCCTGTGATTTACAATCCTATGTGGGAATGTGTATTTAAAAGTCTATCTAAGGGCAGATCTAAGTCCTGGGATCATGTGGAATCTTATCTTATTAACTACTGACTGATATGTGATTAAAACTTTAGACTTCAACTATCTAAACTAAAACGATATTTCATCGGGCAAGTGACTATTTTTGGTAATTTCCACATACGCGACAAGACAGTGGCAGCACCAGTTCCAGTGAGGACAGTGAGTCCACAATCTCAGGTCCAATGTGGTCTCCAGGGTCTGTAAGGTCCACCTCTGTATGAACAGTGAGTGGACCTGCTCTGTTCAGTACCATGAAGTAATGGTACTAATGTAAGGAATGATGTTCAAAGGGATCATGTGGATGTGGACAGGGGTCTGGACCAGCACTGATGTTGGACTAATGTTCTAAAAGTCATGTTCCTTTCCCCTTAAATGTGTTTGTGCTGTATTTTTACTTTTTTTTTTTTTTTTGCCACATATGGGTATAGAACCAAATATAGTAACTTCATTAACCTTGATTTTCTACTAACAATAAAAATTTTAGAAAATATTTCACAAACGTATTAAAGTCTTATGTCCTCCAATAACACACTAAGGTTGAAATATTGAATTTCAGAGTATTCGTATGAGTGAACTATAAAGGGTTAAAGGTTTTTTTTTTCCACTACGTCGGTCCACAGGTTTGTCTACACTGGAAAAAATCTAAATCTTACCAAGATAATTTCCACTTGTTCCATTGGTAGATTTTTTTTTGCTTAATTAAATATTTTTTTTGCTTCATTCAAGCAAAAAAATCTGCCAATGGAACAAGTGGAAATTATCTTGGTAAGATTTCATGAAATAAGATTTTACAGCTCTGTTGTCTAAAAGTAAGTTCTTATATCTCACTGAAAAGCTACTCTTTAGGTGATTCTGTCTTATTTTAAGTGTGATGAGATATTTGGACTAGAAATGAGAAAAATACACATGGTGAGATTTTGATTTTTGCAGAGTAAAAAAAACACCATTTTAAGTTTAGTTCACCTGCTCTTAATGCAGTTCGTCACTAATTCACTTCACTGTACCGTCCCCTGTTCCTCCTGGCGTCTTCCTCATCTTTCACCTCATGCCATCAACAGAAAAGACGAATTAAGTGTCGTTAATGTTCATTTCTCCTGTTTCTCTCTGTACAGATCAAAGAGCCGCAGAGGTGCGAATCGGATTCCATACGTTTGTGATTGGATGTGAGTCTACTTTGACCCTACAAAATTGAAGATGATGTTGCTATGGAAACTGCTGGTGCTGCAGTCACTCGTGGGGTGCCTTGCAGGTAAAGTATGTTATTAAGAACTTTTGATGCATGCCAAAGCTGCCTTTGTGAAGTCGCAGTCCTTATTCATATGTATTTGGGGCAGGTGACAGTGGAAAGCAGTAGTTTAGAAAAGAGCAACCTGGAGTAGATTAGCCATAAGCAAACATATTTTCCCTTTGATATGAAATAATAATGTGGAACCCATTCAACAAGCAGGTTATTGTCAGCGGAAGCCGTTCTCCGCTAAAAGACTTGCGGTGGCAGGCAATATTGCATTCGGGCTTCGCTTTGGCGTTGAATGCGGAGCTGGAAAAAGGTTAGCGATGTCATCCTGAATGTGAATGAGGAGCAAATATGCAGCTAAAGTGCATCATTTTATCAGGGTTGGGCAAGTGTTGTGAACTTACAGTCAGTGTTGCAGGTTTAATGTTTATCTCGGCTGATGAGGCCGTGAGCTGCTGTGAAGGCGCCATCTTCGTTAGCAATTTCTTCAAACATATTCCTTGGGAAAATTAGATTTTTGAATTGTTGATGAATTTCTGAAATATTAAACATTTTTGTTGACTTCTAATTGTCCATATTTTAATGGTTTATAACATGTAAATGGTGAGAGATATCAATATAGTTCCTATTGAGCCCTGATAGAAGTCATATATGGACTTTCATTTGGGTCCATGACCGTTGACCTTGAGTGACCTTGAAGGGTCAAACTCAAGGTCACCAATGTCTACATTTCAACAACCTTCTCTAAAAGTACTGGTCGGATTAATTTCAGATTTTTTTTTATGTCTCTTCCTTGCGACAGTGTCTATTAAACTGTCTGCACAATTTTGAGAAATTTAGATTTTTTAATTTTCGGTGAATTTCTGAAATATTAATAAATGTTGTTTCCTTATAACTGTCCATATTTTAATGGTTCATAACATGTAAATGGTGAGAGAAATCAACATAGCTCCTATTGAGCCTTGATAGAAGTTATATATGGACTTTAATTTGGGTCCATGACCTTTGACCTTGAGTGACCTTGAAGGGTCAAACTCAAGGTCACCAATGTCCAGATTTCAACAGTCTTCTTCTCCGAAACTACTGGTCTGATTCATTTCAAATTTTATATGTATCTTCCTTGAGACACTGTCTATAAAATTTTTTCCCAGTTGTGAGAAATTTAGATTTTTAAATTTTTGACAAATTCTTTAAATGTTACAAATATGCATTTACTGATAATGGTCCATATTTTGATGGTTTATAACATGTAAATGGTTACAGATATCAGTTTAGTTCCTATTGAGCACTGATAGAGGTCATGTATGGACTTTGATTGAATTAGGCTCCGGTCAGAGAGTAGGTCTTAATGCACAAGTCGGATTTTTTGGTGAAATCAGATTTTTTTGTTTGCTTGTTCATATTACACATTAAATGCGACTTCTATCAGTTTTGAGTATGAACTGAATGTGACCCTGAAGTGAGCACACAAGGCAAGCAATGTCTTTACGCAGGTAAATATGTTTTTCCCGCCGCTCCTCCTGCTGGGACGCAAAATTGTGACATTTGTCGCATTTCAATGACGTAAAGGTCGGATAAATTTGACTTGGCCGTTCAGACTGAAGCTGCATTGCAAAATATCGGATACATATCAGATTTAGGACCACATGTGAAAGTGGCCTGGGTCGGATTGGAAAAAATCAGATTTGTGCCGTTCAAACTGTCTAACAGATCGGATACAGGTCACATATGAGCAAAAAAAAAAAATCAGATTTGGGCCACATCTGCCTGCAGTCTGAACGTAGCCTTCGTTGAGTGCTCCTCCAGTGAAAGTACCACCCACTTCTACTGGATGGTTGATCTGCATCCAGACCACAGAACCTGACAACCTCACACATTCAACTGGGGATGGATTCAGATAGAATATGGCACTGACGTACAGAGACACTGGTACTATTTTTTCTGGATTTACATATAATGTTAAGTGGAAAAATAATCTGAACTAGAAAAATTAAGAGTAAAAATTCTCTTTGAAACCTTGAAAACCATGAAGTTACATCACATTCCATTGGACTAGTTGCATTTTACTGTATGTAAGTTGAACAAACAGGACCGTAAACCGTTCTGAACTTCATACATCTACTCTCAGGTGATTTTTGTGAATTTTGCTGCTTGTGATAATGTCATCTCAGGACAGCTCGCTATTAAAAACTCTGCTCTCCTGCATTACAATTCAATAACATTTTACACCTACAACGCTCCTTTAGAGACTCTTCAGCAAATAATCTACTTCGACATCAGATTTCCACAAAGACAAAGGAGAAAACGTGTTTTTGTCAGGTCGCTGCTGTTATAAAACCACACTGCAGAGTAAGTGTGCGGAGGCTGATGTCAGCTGTCGGATGGAGTTGTTCCAACCAAATGAGTTGTGCCAACTTTTCTAACATTTGGCACTGGAGTTTGAGAGCCAGAACCGTTGACAGGAACCCACTGGCCTCCGATTTCATACTGGTTTTGGTTCGTTTTGGACCGTCACGGATCATTAGTGGACCTCTTCCCCCTTATTTCTGTGCCAAACCTCCTGCAGCATCATAACACAGCGTGGCGTTACAACAGGAGTTTAATGTTGGTTTTTATTGGTGAGAATGAAATAGTTTTGCCAGTAATAGACGGACACTTCTGGTTTTGGTTCGCTCATAAACAGAAACTCCAACTCATTTTTCGTTTTGTCTGTTTTTTTTTTCTTTTCACCTTCATCTGCTTTGTTTCCATCCAATGTACAAAAGCTTCATTTCAACCTTATTGTTGTTAAAATTAGCATCTTATCCCTAATTTTACTGCGTAGTAGCATGACAGGCTCTATTTCTTCATTTCACTACAAACTAAAAATGTACAAAAATGCCTTAAAGGAGTGATATTTAGTTTTGTTTTTTTAGTTGTTGGTTGAATGGGACAGAGCAGCACAGCAAACAACCTGGAAGGGGGGGGGGGCGTGAAGTGGCTCATTTGCATTTAAACGGCCAGCGCTCAAAACCAGCTTTCTGGTGTTGTTACTCAGAACTAGGGTTGAAGATGGACCTGTGGAGTTGAATGAATGAAGAATTCAGACCCAAGAAGAGCATTTACAGTTTATGTTGAGCACAGGGAAATGTTTGAAAATGAAGAATTCCATTAAAATATCACTCCTTAAAATCTTTGATAACATCCTGGAATTGCAGTAGTTCGACTTTACTGATAACATTTTACTTTTATTTATCCAAGACGAGATGTAATATGTCATTTTCCTGAAATCACTACATTGGAATATTGCATTATCAGGGTTTCTGAAGGTCATTAAAAAGCATTAAAAGTCATTAAATAGAGTTTGTGAAAATCAAGGCCTTAAATGGCATTAAAAATAATTTAATTTGATGTCCAGAGGCATTAAAAAAATTAAACACTTGATGGAAAGAAAAAAAATTATTCATGATTTATTTTGATTATATAAACATTTAATAATTTTGATCGGAAATGTAGTGTGATGATTGACAGGCGGAACCTTTTAATTGGCTATTGTTTACGGCCGGTGCATTAAGTCACAACAGTGAATGCTTGGAATGCAACGTGCTGTGAGCGTGCTCATGCCGTGGCGAAAGAGCAGAGGGAATATTACCAAATGTGGAAAAAATGGGAAAATACAAGTTTGAGCAGAAGTGACTAGAGGAGGAACTCTTCAGAACCCGGTGAAAGCCTGTGGACGGTAGACTGTCATAAAACTATATATAAAACTGTATCTGCAGGTGGATATGGGCATTAAATTTGTTTAAATTGGCATTAAAAAGCATTAAATTAGATTTGCTGATACCTGCAGAAACCCTGATTATTTTGCTGTGTTTGTGCTTGGATGTAGAAATAATAGTAGATCGGTCCCTTTAAAATAAACAGCACTGTACTGTAGACCATTACGGTTTACAACACAAATTCATGAAGAATCTTGCAGGTTTCTTGTATTTTGAACTCTAAATAAAAATAAATAACTCATTAAATCCAGGATCAAATTAATCAGAATCAGAAATAGTCTATTAATCCCAGGATGTTAAATTATAAGCTGTAGCAAACATAGAACAAAGAGAAGTGCCAAACAATAGTCACATGTACACTTCATTTAATACAATGCACGGAGAAGGACTGAAAACGAAGAACTTAACTGTTAATAAAGTTCAAAATCATTTGAATATTATGATTGTTCATTGAGTCCAGATATGTTCAGTCATCTGCTACACAACGGAGAAGAGTTGAAAGGTCGCTGTGTAAATTATATGAGGAAATAACTCGACCTTCCCTGACTTTCTCGGTCCACAGTAAATCTGTCCACTCATTTCTATATACAGCTGCCTTTCCCAAACTTAGGATCGACATCCAAAATGGGTCACAGACCTGTTTTTTATTGGGTCACCAACTGGCAACTGGACTAAAATTCACAATGATGCCACGATATGTGTTTTTTTTTCTCCTCATTAAAGCAGAAGTGAGTTCAGTTCTTTGCTCTGCTGGTCATTCAGTCGGTTCAGGTCTGGACCTCAGTGTTTCCTGTGGGCAAATGCTCAATAATCAAACCTTAAAAATGAACAAATTGGGCAGACATTTTCAGAGGCAGCAAGTCAAAAGAATCTTTCATGTGCAAAGAAGACGAAGTTCTGACAGGAGAAAAGTCAGTCAGTGTTCGTGTTTGTGCATTGTTTGCTTTATGTGTCTTGTTAGTTGGGGACTAGTGTGTTGTTTGTAAGATATCAGTAGTTTTCGGTGTTAGGAATGATGGCTGAAATTATCATATGAATCTTAATTGACATTCTGGCATTTGCCTTAGTGATTTGTGGTCTGAGCCCTAAAGCAGATCAGTCAGAAACTGTATTTATTCAACATTTATTTGAAGGTAGAAAATACGGATGCAGTTCATTAGGTTATTAGGTTTTATAAAGTTTCTAATATAAATCTTTTGACAATTATAAGGGAGATTCAGAAAAACAAGTTCAGTGCCTCTTTTGTGCTCCTCTACAGCAGCAACCGTGTACAATGCTAGCTTAGGAGTGTTAGCTTAGAAATTGAGTTTATTAACATCAACAAATGACTGACCCAATTGTTTGAGCTACGTATATATTGTTAGCCTCGTAGCATAATTGTCTGAGTCATAGCTTTGGCCAAATCGTAATATTTGCATAACTTTACTCTCCTAACACTGCTGTTTCTTTTGCGTCACTGGCTATGTACTGAAAGAAATATGACTTAGGCAAGTATGCTATGAGGCTAGCGATCTACTTTTATCTTTTGTGCTTCAGGCATTTTTAAATTTTTGTTATTGGCTGCAGGTACAAACATACATTTCGCTACACATTCTACAGGGTCATTCAAAAAGAATGAACCGATTTCATTGCGTAATATTTTAATAAGGAAAAGTAATAGAAAACTCCAGCCAAATTGCAAGTATTCTACTCACAATCAACTTTTATTTCCTGTCGCACAAGTGTTCAGTGTGTCCACCACCTGCAGCATGGACATCAATGCGATAAGAGACGCGGAGCAGCAGATCACGATCCACTGAGTTGATCGCTGTTGTTATTCAATGTTTAAGGTCAAAACTTAGAAAACTCCTTTTTCAAATGGTCACTGACTCATTCCATGACGATGCTTGAGAACTGAAGCGACGCGTCATAAAATGAGTTCATTCTTTTTGAATAACCCTGTATTATGTACTGTATATATGTGCATGTGCCAAATAAACTTAACTTAACTTACTCACAGCACAACACACTCCAATCCATCTATTCAATGTAACAACCAGTTTTATTTGGTCACATGTCAATAACATCATGACCATTTAACATTAGAAGTGTAACAGTACAGAAAAACTCCGGTTCGATACATTTATGGTACAGGGGTTTTAGGTGCGATACATTTTTGATAGAGTTTTTGGTATAGTGAGGGGGGGTGCACTCTGTAACTGTCAGGCGGGAAATGGGTGGACCCAAATGCTACACACAACAGACGTAAGTGATACAGTGTCTTTATTGAGAACCTTCGGGACTGTGACGTGGTGGAACCCTCTGGACGGAGACGTGGAACAGGACGACGGGCAGGTGGAAACGGGAACCAGACTGGAGTGACTGACTTGTACTGGAAAATACTGACTAAGACTGGACTAACCGGACTATGGACTGAAACTGCAACTGGACTAACAGAAACACAGACTGAGATTAGACAGACAGGACTACAGACTGAGGCCAGACTAAAAAACACGAACAGAATGATTATCATCTAGCGACGAACAGGGAGCAGAGTGAAGACTAAATACATTCAGCCTGATGGGAAGCAGCTGCGTCCACAGATGAATGAAATCAACCGAATGAGGAGGTGTGGCCAAGTTAAAGGGCCAGAGAGAGAAAGAAGGCAACAGACGGATAAAGGTGTGACAGTAACTACCAAAAACTGAAAGTGAAACTTAACACACTTCGAATGTCTGCACATGGGTTCGAGGGGCGTGCGAGGGGCGGGGTTTGTTGTGCCTGGCACCACCGGTTGAAATTAGGAACACCACATAAAGCCCCTTTAGGTTTGCATTCCTCTCATTTCTGAATGAGTAATCTGTGCATTTCAGTCGACTCAAGTTGTAATATTGCCTGCATTAATCACAATATGGCATTCTCACCAAACTGCAGCACTAATTAACTCTTTTTCTAATGTGATTCTTGATTATAAGCTACATTTCCATCCAAACTGACCCCCGTGAAGCATCGACTCACAACAGTTCGCTCACCGATCATGCAGGTTTAATTATTGTACAACGTGCCTCATGCAACACAACACAACACAACACAGGGCTGTTAAACGGTAATTTGACGTGAAGAGGAGAACCAGCCGTTTGCATCAGGCCCTAATATGTGTTGAGTAATGAGAGGGAGTGTTTCACCCGAATACAGACCTCATCAATAGAACCTTTTCTTCATCTTGATTCGTATAATACCTGTTGATTAAACACTGAGTGATCCAACTGATGCTCTCTGGCGGCCACTCCTATTTGTAAAGGAGACAAATTAAAGTCCTCCATCAAAATGTGATCAATGCCAGAGAGCCTCTGGCTGAAATGAGCACCGCGGTATAATGAAGCTATAATTCAACTTCACTGCACAGGAAATGAATGATGGACATTTGAAAAAGCCAGAAAAGGATTCCCGTTAACTTATGGCATCGTTTATATATCAGCATCTTTTTTTTATAGCCTTTCTGTCACAAAACAACAGCGATAGATACAGCAGTGAAAATACGGGTTTACAGACGTCGCTGCTGGACTGACTGGTCGATTTATTCCGCCGTTAATTCATTTACTGATTCAGCGTTTGATTGTTCGACTTAATGTGACTCCAACGTCGGCCCAATTTTCACAGACATTATCGGACCCAGTCATTCTCTGAAATTAATAACAGAAGTAACTCTTCGGTATCTGATGTGAAGTTAATTCACATCAGCTCATAAGGAGGTTCTGCAACTTGGATCATAATTTACACATTCATAGGTTTGGAATCATTTTGGACTGTGCTTAATTATGGGCAACAGATACTGTGGCTCCAAGGAGTTTGAAAGCTTTTTTGTCTGGTTTTACAGTGAAACAAAGATAAAAAATGTGTCAGATCTATTAAGTAATTGTGAAATTCACCATGTGTAATTTCTGACATTATCTTTCACTCATAACAATTATAGAAAACGTGAATAAATGACTTTGTGAAGTACTAATGCAAACAAAAAACTATTTGATGTGACTAGCAGAAATTGCATTTAGTCACGGTAATGTATTAGTGTTTTATTCACTGTACATTCATGTTATGCCACCAAATTTTAATAAAATAACTGTAAGTAACATTTCATATTAAATAGGGGTGTAGCGGTGCACTTGTTTGTACTGAAATGTTTCGGTTTGGGGTCATGTCTATGCTTGTGCCGATGTCAGCATATCAGTTGCCTCTGTATATGTGTCCAGTTTGAAGTAAATTGTAACAAAATTGATGTTTTTACAGACATTTGAAATTTCAGCCATTATAAGTAAATGGGGGGGAAAAAATGCATAAAAAATTTAAACTTTGACCTCCTTTTCCCAAAATATAATGAGATCTATTCTGGGTCACTGGCAATGTATAAACCAAATTTGGTATGAATTCAACCAATAGTTTTACTGCTTGAATGTTAACAAACCAAACCAAAAACAATACCCCTTGCCTCCCCTTCGGGGGGCGGGGCAAATATCAAAACGTGACCTAAAATTAGCATTAGTGTTTAGAATAAAGAAATCTGAAGTCCTGTCAAAGATGCCATCGTTATGTGACCACTAGAGGGAGTAGTGAGTCACTCTGAGGAAACCTAATATCATGGGGTCTTTGAGCAAAGCATCGGAAAGTGACCAGATGGGATGAGAACCATTAAGAAACAACTGTTAGAGTCAAAGAAAAGAAGGGATGGAAATAGAAGCTGTTGTTTTCTCCACTGGACTCAGCTGTAAACATAAAGAATGGAGTTTGATGCTGAAATGTCAGTGTTTCTTCTACACAGGTGAGTTTGATTCTGAGGCTTTTGAAGGTATAAAGTTATTATGGGATGTTCTTATCTTTGGTAAGTTGCCGTTTGTTGATCCACGGTTCAGACTAAACCGTGACAGTTCTGACCTTGTTGGTTGGATTCCAAACAGATCTTTAGTTCAGCTACTGACAACACAAACCCAACAGAAAACAGAGGTGATTTGTGTTCCAGTCAGTCAGGCAATAGGGGGCAATGCTCCTTTAAACAAACATCCTGCCCCCTCAAATTTAAGTTTCCGAAGGTAGGGAAAAGGAAAATGAGCTGCACAACAGTGGGAGACTTAGAGGAATTAGTAAAGTGTCTTAAATTTCAGTTTGTACGTTCGTATGGTCTGTGCATACTCATTGTGAAGTATGTATAGCAATGGTTCCCAGCCCTGGTCCTGGAGAGCCACTATCCTGCATGTTTTAGATGTATCCCTCTCCCAACACACCTGATTCAAATGATCAGCCTATCATCAAGCTCTGCAGAAGACTGATAATGACTGTCAGGTGTGTTGGAAGAGGGAAACATCTGAAACATGCCGGATAGGGGTACTCGAGGAGCAGGGTTGGGAACCACTGATGTACGGTACGGAACGCACCCCGGTATAATCCCTGGACGGACCTGTCCATAGATGCACTATAGCAGGGGTAGTAAACATCTGGCCTGCGGGCCAAAACTGGCCTGCCAAAGGTTCTAATTTGGCCCACAGTATGAATTTGGAAAGTGCAAAAATGATCCTAAAGCTATTAAGAGTCAAAGGTGCCGTACTTGTTTTAGTTCAGGTTCCACATTCAGCCCAGTTATGACCTCAAGTAAAATAATAGCATAATAACCTATAAATAATGACTCCAAATTTAAATCAAAATTTCATAGTAAACATTATCGGATCGTATCTGCAAAAAAACTCCAGATCGGGACATCACTATTTGGTTTGAAGTGTGTTCTGGTACATGAGTTCCCCCTGATGTTGAGAGTTTGGAATATTAATGCTACATAGGACCACCTTAAACGTATATTAGCATAAGAACTACAGCACAATGCTTTTAAGATTGTATACTTTGTGTAATATCTCTCTGCTCAGAGTCTTGAAATCCAAAATATTAACCGACAATATGAAGACACATATGCAAATGAGGAAAGTCAGCGGCAATATATGAATACAAGTGTTTTGTTTGGGTTTTTTTAGCATTGGTATGTTGTTATTATCATGGTAGAAGGAGGATTAATGAGTTTAGACAGAACCACTGATGACATCCATAAACCACAGCTGGGAAAGACTCGCCTTAAGAAGTAAATTGGTTTTTGTCCTTCTTGAAAAATTCACTAGAAACCAGCATCTGCTTTAAACAGTCTTTCAGGAGTGTGTGTGCCGCTAATGTGTTTCCAGCCCAACTGAAAACCAACATCTCAGGGTTCCTCAGATCTTAAAGCTCGAGTGCTGGATTACAGCCCTAACTCGCCCGCATATCAGTTCATAATAAAAGTCGCTTTACAATGGATGATATAGATATGGAAATGGATGATAAGGGTGGCTATAAACAGAACTAGTGCACAAAGAGCTTGACTTTCATATGCTGGAGGGAGGAATGGATTCGTAAGTCAGGGGAACCTCGTAGAAAAAGAATTGTGTGCATGTTTATTGCAGCTTTAGTTACACTCCCGAGCCTGGGGAGTCACAGGTTGATTTGTTTTTCATGCACAAATGAATAAAAATTCTCGATAAAACCACATTTGCCAGTTGAAACTGAAAATCCAATTACGTTTTTAAATTAGTCACCTGCTTGTTCAATAGCTGTCTGGTCTGCTGGTCTGTGACACGGGGCAACAATAGCAGCAAAGGCAAGACACGGGCTGGTGTCATTTTGATAGCGTAGCACATGAAATGAGGCTGTTTTAGGAGCATTTTGTAGGCGAATTCTGCGAAGTTCAAGGTTACAATTGCCCGGTAATGAGTTTTCACAACAACCGTCATGTAAGTTTATTGCATGTCACACTGTGCAAGAAGAAGCAAATAAAAGTCTAGTGACAGAATGTACGTTAACAATTTTTCATTAGTCCTGTGGTGCGTCATCCATCTACACTCGTGGTTTTGACATGAAGCTTAACAGCACGCATCCTCTTCCGTAGCTTTGTCAACAACTCTCCTCCAGAACTCCAAGGATTTATTTTTTGCCAGTCATGCAAACCATACACCGTTCAGCCTCGATAGTTTTTTTTTTTTTTTTTTGTACTTTCTTATTAATCTTCATTCAAAGCCAGTCCTTGCAGAAGACACACCATATTTGACTTTCATGTTTTGGTCTGGTTGGTTTGTGGACATGGGTAGTCAAAATCTGACAATTCAATATTTCTGATATTAAATGAATTACACAGGAGGCTGCTTTTTGTAAAACCTCTTCATCTAAGACTAGCATCTGTCCCAGACAAATGAAAATCATATATAGTGTAAGGAAATTTATCAACCTTAGTTACAGTTGTGCTCATAAGTTTACATACTCTAGCAGAATTTGTGATTCTTTGTCCATTTTTCAGAGAATATGAATGATAACACAAAAACTTTTCTTTCACTCGTGGCTGTTGGTTTGGTGAATCCATTTACTATTAAAAAAAAACAAAAAACAAAAAACGTGTTTGCTCTTTTTAAATCACACTGACAACAGAAACTATCCAAATGACCCTGATCATAAGTTTACATACCCTAGTT
>JAPQRP010000024.1:35028718-35039255 GCA_037367295.1 Apogon hyalosoma | reverse complement strand
CAGCGCTCAAAACCACCTTTCTGGTGTCATTACTCAGAAACAGGGTTGAAGATGGACCTGTGGAGTTGAATGAATGATGAATTCAGACCCAAGCAGAGCATTTACAGTTTATGCCGATCACAGGGAAACGTTTGAAAATGCATAATTCCATTTAAAAAAACAAAATATCACTCCTTTAAATATAGAGAAAAAGATCATTTGGGAACTACCAAAAAAGTAGCACAGGGTCTTTATGGGTTAATATGTGCTGTCCCATTCGAATAAATGAAAAGAAAATGAAAGGTTACATTTGTTGGAGAATGAGATATAATATTCCATGTTTAGATGAGCTCAGAATCAAAAAAAAATAAAGAAAAAAAAGTTTTTGTAAGGGAAATACACTCACATGTTCTAAAGCTCGAACAGGTTGAACCCCTGCATTCCCCAAGAAATCTACACCTTTATGAACTCGGTACCTTCGAACGCTTGGAATGAAATGTTGGAACGCATTTAGAACAATGTTTTTTTTTTTGTTTGTTTTTGTTTTTCTTTTCCCCAATCTCAAACGGGGCTGTAGTTAAAAATCACCTCCAGCGTTTAAGGGTTAGAGTCAGAGCTCTAAATGAGATGACCTCGACGGTTAACGAGACATTAGCGAAGCCGTTCACACATTTTCCAGCAGTTCTGAGGTTTGCGTGAAGGGCAGCCTGCAGTGAATTCTTTTGGGTAGTCGGACCACTAATGCACCATCAAGGCTGTGTTTCCCACTAAAAGCATGCATGCCATTTCTAATCAACAATACAGGACTCCGGTGTTGGCCTCGGTACAACACCCATGTGTACACTAACTCTTTTATGGAGCGTTTTTTGGAGGCGTAGTCTGTTTTCGTGTTTTAAAAGCCTGAACATACGCAGGGTTTCCGCATTTCAAAGCCATGTCATTACCGTGCCTCCACTGACCCCAGGTTATATCCAAAAGTTCTCAGTGTAATAACATATTCAGAAACAGACGGCGTTCAAGCCAAACAGATTGTGAATTATAGCTGCCTCTTCAGCAACCTGTAAAATATGAGCTACTCTCTATAAGTCTTCCTGTGGCATTTTTATCTATTGTTTATGTCATTCATTATTCAGCGCCGAGCTGCGTTTGCCACGATTCACACTGAAAACAATGCGGCGTTCAACTTTCCATGACCCGTTCCTATGAAAAGCAAAACAAATGAGTGAAACGATTAAGCTGTTTTCGTGTTTTTTTGGAATCCGTACTAAAAATTACTACGTGTGGAGCGATTTCAACCCAGGTTTAATCATTAAAAAGCAGCGTGATATGTTTTTCGGCCTAAAGTCCTTGTCAAGTCTCCACTTTATATAAAAGGCAGCAGCTGGAAATACAAGACCATATCTCAAGCACTTTTTAACCTTTGCTATCAGGACCTCCAGACTTGGGAGGAAGACGCCTACGACTTGAAGCCGGAAGAGTTGGTGCGTTTGAAGACCGAGCTTTACTTTTACAGACAGAGTTTACGGTGTTGACTGTAAACGCTGTCAGGGCTGTCCTTGACTTCAGCTTTTTATTTGTCTCTCCACTTTCATGAGCTGCTTTATGATATTAATACTAATGTGAATCTTTTCAGATGATTTATGGACTAAGTTTTGCAGTAGCAGTGTTTACTTGGCGTTTTTCCCTTCTTTAAAAGCTTTTACATCTCAAAAATTAGATGTTTGTTGTGTAATTTGTTTCCAGGAAAGAAATTATTTGTTTTTCACAGTAATTTACATGTTTTTATCTTTCAGAACGTAATGAACGAAAGCTATTGAAGATCAACTTTATAATCCGCCTGTGTAAACATGAACAGTACACATGTTAAATTATTAACACTAAACATTACATGTACCCAGAATAGATCTGATTACATTTTGGGAAAAGTAGGTCAAAGTTTACATTTTTATGAATTTTTAAAATATTTTTCCCCCCATCTACTTATAATGACTGAAATTTCAAATGTCTGTAGCAGCAAAATTATTTGTTGAATTCACACCAAATTGGGTTTATAGATTGCTAGTGACCCCGAGTAGATGTGGTTACATTTTGGGAAAAGTAGGTCAAAGTTCAAATTTTTATGAATTTTTAAATTTTTTTTCTTTCTCACATTTACTTATAAATGGTGAAATTTCAACTGTCTATGAAACCATCAATTTTGTTTCAATTTACTTCAAACTTGGCACATATATAGAGTCAATTGATATGCTGACATCACATGCATAGACATGACGACATCAGCTGGATCGATGCCAAAATAAGCTAGAATATGTGTGAGGGGCGGGGCTTGTTGTGCCTGGAACCACTTGTTTGGATATTGTTAAAAGGTGTAATAAACATCTCAGTTCCAAAAAATGGGAATTGTGTGTCTAGTTTTTGATCGGTCAGGTTTAACAGAGTTAAGGAGTTCATGTTTAATTTACAAGTTGAAGTAATTGGCTGGTGGGTTTCACATTATTAAAAGAACAATTCCATCATATCTGTGTTAAAATGCCATATAAAAATAGCCACATTCAGCTTCCTCATGATGTGTTGAATTATGCCAGGACACAGTGAAGCCTTTTCTTTGCTCATTAAATATTCATTAGAGTTTTAATTCATTTCAATATTCATTAAATGAGAAGTGTAAGGATCATGTATCCCTGTACATTTCGGTCTCTTTGCATTATCCACTTGAGGATTGTTTGCTGTGCGCACTTTCTTTTTTTTCCACCGTTACATGATTTATTCTCATCTGTCTTGGGAAAAGTGTTCCGAGTATGATCAAATTTGTGCATGCTGTTAGGCATTCAGCTCTAGTCCTGCGCTCAAGAGCAGCCGTGGAAGGAGATTCAATTAGCTCATATACGTCTTCCTCCGAAGTAACAGTATCCTCTGATCTACATCGTCCATCCGTGCAGACGTCGGTTTATGGTGCCAGAGACATGCTGCCGTCGAAGTAATGAGGAAATGCAATTTAAATTATAGAAACACAAAAAAAGTGCATGAAAATAAAGTTTGAATTTATTGAAAAGGGCTCGTACACTGGGAAAAAATCCAAATCTTACCAAGTGTGTTTTTCTCATTTCTAGTCCAGATATCTCATCACACTTAAAATAAGACAGAATCACCTAAAGAGGAACTTTTCAGTGAGATATAAGAACTTATTTTTAGACAATTTTCACTTGTTCCATTGGCAGATTTGTTTTTGCTTAATTCACTTTCTTTTTTTTTTTTGGCTTAATTCAAGTAAAAAAATCTGCCAATGGAACAAGTGAAAATTATCTCATAAGATTTTCCAGATCTATTGTCTAAAAATAAGTTCTTATTTCTCACTGAAATGTTCCTCTTTAGGTGATCCTGTCTTATTTTAAGTGTGATGAGATATTTGGACTAGAAATGAGAAAAACACACTTGGTAAGATCTGGATGTTTTCCAGCGAATAAGATGCACGGTGTGTTCTTGGGCTCAAAACACAGAAAAATGACATTTGGAGAAGTCATGTCTTCTCAGAAACTGCTGCTGTTCCAGTTGCTGCAGTTAATCTACAGTCCTCCCCGTGAACCCTTTTCATTTGCACTGTTCTGCAGTACAAACACAAACTGTTGACACTGAGGTCTGTGGATTATTCAGAGTAAGCAAGGCATTGTTCCCACAGCCTTTAACAAAAACACTTTTCAGAGTTTTCACCACAAGGAACAAAATTCAATTGATATGTTGTGTTTGGGTGTAGAGGCAGAAATTACAGACCTGTGTTTTTCTGAGTTGTAACCAGTAGGAGTCGGCTTAAACTACAGACTCTTTTTCTGCATCACGTGGACCCTGTATAAAGAAATTTGTCAAACAAGGCTTTTCTCCAAAGTTGCCTCATATTTTTGTTTGATCAGTCGAATCCTCGGCGTGTTTTCAACTCAAGTGCTTCGATCTACTGATGTAACTGTTTAACACCCGCTGATCCATTGATCCTATCAATACATGTAAATAATTGGTGTAAAATACAGTTCGTCGCCTTTTCACGGTCATCAGATATGACCCATTTGGACGTTCAGAGGCTCCGTAGTTACCGTGGAAACACCGTCATCTTCTATAACATTGATTCACCAGTAAAACCCATGGAGTTGGATCAATGACAGTGGACGGACACACTGGGTTTATGTTCAGTTAATGATAGATTTGACTGAAAAAGCTACTTTTTCTTCAGTTTTCTCGGTTTTTGATATAATAACCCTCAAGTTTAATCTGAACTTTACTGAACAGCTACATAACAAATGAATTAAATATAGGAAAATACATGATTTACACTGAGAAAAGACAAAATACAGATGATAATATTAGAATAAACGGTGATAAATCACTTAAGAAAAGTCAAATACAGAGAAAAAACTATTTTGGAAGAGCTACCAAAGTAGTGCTGGGTCTTTATTGGGTAAGATAGTGTATTTCTACTTTAACCCATAAAGACCCACAGCTACTTTTGTGTCTATTCCAAATGAATTATTTTCTTTATGTAATAATAACAATAAGAAGAAACTTTATTTGTATAGCACCTTTCATACAAAAATTGTAGCCCAAAGTGCTTCACATCAGTTAAAATTTACAAGAAATAAAATAAAATGTTCATAAAAAGGCCTAAGACAGGGGTGAAATAAGAAATACATTAACATTTGATTATACACAAAATTATAAAATTTCAATAAGGTAGAATTACAAGAAATAAGATACAATTTTCATAAAATGGCCTAAGACGGGTGAAATAAGAGATGCATTAAAAGTGATTATACATAAAATTATAAAATTTCAATAAAATGGAATAAAAACAGTGCACATTCAATTTCAATTTCAGTGGCAATAAAACCTCACGTACACAGACTATGTATTACTATAGACTATGTATATACCATTTAACCTTTCTTAAGTCATTTATCACCATTTATTATAGTATTATCCTCTGTATTTTGCTTTTTTTTGTGAAAATCAGGTATTTTCCTATATTTAATTCATTGATCATGTAGATTTTTGTTAAAAGCTCAGATTAAAGTTGAGGGTTATTATATCAGAAACAGAGAAAACGAAGTAAAAAGTGACATTTTCAGCAAACATATCATTAACTGAACCTAACCTAAGTGTCTCCACCCACTGTCATTGATCCAACTCCATGGGTTTTACTGGTGAATCAATGTTGTAGAGGATGATGGTGTTTCCACGGTAACTACAGAGCCTCTGAACGTCCAAATGGGTCATATCTGATGACTATGAAAAGATGACGAATAGTATTTTACACCAAATATTTACATGGATTGATGGGATTAGTGGATCAACGGGTATTAAACATTTTAGATCAGTAGATGTGGTAGGTTTTGAAATCAACATTGCAGAAACAAAACAAGATAACAAAATGGCACAGTTTTAAACAGTAATATAATACAACAAATAATATAATCTAAGCAAAATCTTAGATTCATACAGATAATTGGCTGACTTTATCCTAATATATTTAGTGAATACCTTAGTTGTAAACATCCTTTGAAATGTGGTGACTGAAGTGCATGTTTTTCATTCTTTTTCCAGGTTATTCCATAATGTGACTCCAGTTACAGATACGTATTTGCCTTTTGTCTTGGTCCTTGCCTTTGATTTCTTGAACATACAGTTCCCCCTAAGGTTGGACTGGGACTATGTAGTTGAGAACAGCTCCTGTGTGCAGGTGGAAGTCGGCCGTCGAGGGCCTTGTAGATGAAAACAGCAGTGTGGAGGTTAACCAGATCTTCTAATTTCAGAATATTTGTGCTGATGAAAAGTGGATTGGTTGTGGATTTTTACTCAAGAAAATGCTCAACCGATGGGAAGCTAAGCATTACACAAATATAATAGTGTAATACAACCACTTGGATCTGAAATTAAAATAAAAAATGTAAAATAATGACGGGACTGACAACTTGTGTACCTACCGGTAGACAGCACAGCAAAACTGTTGCTATCTCCCTGGGGTGTACGACCCTAGTCCGCAGGGGTGCAGCGTTCAATGACCATAAAATAAAATTGTAATAAATACAATAGCAGTGTGAGAGATGGCAAGTGGAATCGCACATTCTCCATTAAACTCCCTTACACAAACACTGACTTGATAGAAATCACCGGAAGTGAAATAAAACCGTCAAAAAGAGCGGATTTGTTTGTTTGTTTGGCTGATGACATTTTGTAAATGTAAGAGTCTAATCAGAAGTGAAAGCACCAGAATAAAAGTTGGATTAAACTAATCAGAAGCGTTTTGCTGGGATTATAATTACTTTTAAAGTAAAGTAGGTCAGAGAGACTAAAAACAAGCACTTGAAGAAAATAATGTTCTGTTTTGGCAACGACTTCAGATGCATTAAATAAAAATAATAATGGAATGAACTTTCCTGTTTAGAGGACCGGCATTTTTCTGCACATTAGAGGAAAAAGCTCACATTAGGTAAGTTGCCCCCTTAACTGTTAATTACTTAGGCTCATTAATGATGATGACATTAATTAAAGTGTGGAGAAACGTTGTGCTTTTCATTAGAAAACACAAACTAAAAAGAGACTAAAAGTGCATCATTTCCAGCAGTTTTCTCCGCGGTTTTTATTTCCACATTAGCAGCCAATGGATGAAGCGTTCCCGCATAATAACCGCAATTTATTTGCTTTAAATGACGTCGTTATGGCCGTGGATCTGGTTTTCGTTGGGTGCGTGCTCTAGGTCAGTGACTGTGAAATGGACCCATTCTGTTAAAACATATTCCATACATCAGTGTCTCAACTCCACAAAATGAATATTCCCAGCTCAGTGAACTACTTATATGCTGTGACAGAACTATCTATTCTAATAGTTCCAGAGCTGCGCCGTTACGTGCACATACAGTCTCGCTTCTCGTGACCTTGAACCCGTTTATGAAGTCTTTTTCGTTCTCGCCGTCTCCTCCAGACGTTCATGAGGAAAATGCATTTTCTTCAAGGTTCGCATGTCACGGCTGTGTCTGTTCCGCCGGCAGAGCCTTGTGTACCGTCGAACAATTACAGAGGACACTGTCTCTAATGGGGAGACGTGCTTGTTTTGTGAGGGTTAGACTAAGTGGTTTTCCAACTCTTTGAATACCCACCTGTATTCATGCACGTGCAGAACACCTCTAATAAGTCCCACCGCTCCACAGCTCTGTCAATGGAAGGTTTATCGTTATTACAGGACTTTTTTTTTTTTTTTGGTCATGGCGTCCAACAGGGGTAAGGTCCGCTAAGTCAGCCCTCGCCTCCAGCTGAGGTCTGAACAATTAAAAGTGCCCTGCCGCACAAAACCGTTTTTACTCATATTTTTTTTAAATACGTTCAGTCCGTAGGTGTTTGTGTTACGTAGTGAATTTGAAAATGAACCTCTACCTCCTCTGTCTGCTGTCGCCACTGAAAAGAAGTAAGCCGAGAAATCAGGTCAATTAGAAAAGCTGGTCTGTGTGATGTGTTAATGCCCGAGCTCATTAATATTCATGAGGTTGCCCAGGTGAGGCCACGCCCACAGAATTCATCTAGCTCAGGGACAGTTTTCGTATACAGCAAGTTGGGGTGCTGTAAAGGGGGGGGTAAACATGTTCAAATTCATGGGGCCCAACATTAAAGTGGGCGATACTGGGAATTTTGGTATTGATTCAATACCAAGTAAATACAGGGCTAGTATCACCGATACTGATAGTTAATTGATTATGATTATGTTAAAACACCGGACAGAGATTTTATGTAAATAAACATGTTTTTTGTAATTAACTACAATATAAAACAATTTAACAGTATAAAAATAATAAAATAACCCCCTTTTACCTTTTACTAAACACAGTTGTTTAAGAAAAAGTTCCTAGGGCAAAATAACAAAAAAGCAACTATGTAACAAAAATATAAATATAACAATGTCAACAACACAACAAACATACTTTCCATTATATGCAGATATTTGTGAAAAATAAACAAAGTCAGTTGTGCAAAATAAGTAAACAAAAGCAACAATGTAATAATAAATATAAATGTAACAATGTAAACAAGGCAAAAGAAAAAAACTTTCCATTACCTGCAGATATTTGTGAAAAATAAAGTCAGTAGTGCAAGCGTCCGGCCAACTGCAATAAAAGTATCGATCTCATCACGCTAGTATCGATCTGATACCGATACTCACCTTGGTATCGATACTATCGATATTTAGATTGATTCGCCCAGTTCTACTCAGCATTCCCAGGAGGCCCAGTGGATACAGGTCAGAATTTGTGAAAATTCTGTTAAAGGTCCGCCGTACAAGCCGGTCAAAGCATGTTAAGTTTCAGTTTCGGTTCCACCAGTTCCTCTACTTGTTGCACAGGGTAAAAGATGCTGAAAAGCCAGGCTCTCATTGGCTAGCTTTTAGCCAATCAGAGTCCAGCAGATTAGCATGTTGAATATTCATCAGAACTGGTGCAAATCGAGCCGAGTCTTCCAGCAGGCTTTCTATAACATGTTTGAATGGTTTGAAACTTGGTAACCAAGGCATTTTTTCTACAAAAAATGTTACAGAGTCCATGGTAGAACTTCAGACATGACCACAAAAGGAATGAACTACATGTGGAGGGCACCTTTAAGTACAAATGTGAACACATGGTTTTTAGCTCCAGCCGATAGGTCATGAGCTATTGTGAAGGCATTGTGTCCGGCGTCTTCGTCTCGTCAACAGTTTTGAGAAACCTAGCTTTTTCAGATTTTTGACAGATTTTTTAAATGTAACTTTTTTTTTTTTTTACTTAAAATGGTTGATATTTTGATGGTTTATAACATGTATCCATGGTGATCCACAGGTTCTAGACTTGGTAGTTTTTATGCTGTTGTGTATTCATGCATGCTGTACCGTATTTTTCCATCAGTCACCACTAAAGCGTTCTGGGCATAGCAACAAGGCTGTTGTATTCCAAAATTGCTAATATCTCCCAAAATATTGGTCCTATCAACTTGCCGTTTTCGCTACTGTCTTCCATGACTAAAAATCCATAAGTATGCAAAACTGCAGCAGTCATTTCTTTCCGAATTTTATGTGATTCCTGAGACACACACACACACACACGCACACAGAGGCTACTTGGCTTTTATAATGTAGCTAGCTCATCAATAACCATTTTTTAGATCTAAATCTAATGACCTACATGTTTTTAACCAAATATTGGATTTATAATCATCATATAGTACATGTAGATGCATTTGTAGTTCACTGCTCATAAACCACGAGCTATGGTGAAGGTGTCGTCTTTGTCTTTGTCATCTTTGTCTTCATAGTGGGCGTCGTCTTCATTAGCAATTTCTTCAAACATCTTCTCTGACGAAACTACTGGTCCGATTCATTTCAGATTTTATATGTAGCTTTCTTGGGACAAGGTCTACAAAGTATCTTTGAGAAGTTGTGATTTTTGTAATGAATTTTTAAAATATTAAAATTAGCTTTCTAATGGTCCATATTTTGATGGTTTATAACATGTGAATGGTTACAGATATCAGTATAGTTCCTATTGAGCAGGAAGTCATATATAGACTTTCATTTGGGTCCATGACCTTTTGACCTTGAATGACCTTGAAGGGTCAAATTCAAGGTCACCAAATGTCTGTATTTCACCAATTGTTTTCTCTGAAACTTTTGGTTGGATTCATTTCAAATTTTATAAGTTCCTTCCTTGGGAAAATGTCTACAAAGTTTGTTCATAAGTTTGAGAAATTTAGTTTTTTTCCATTTTTGACGAATTTTTGAAATATTAAAAATGTGCCTTTCCTTATAGAGGACCATATTTTGATGGTTTATGTAAATGGTTACAGATATCTATATAGTTCCTACTGGTCACTGATAGAAGTCATATATGGACTTGAATTTAATTAGTTGAGTTCTCCACCACTGAAAGCACCACCCACTTCTACTGGGAGACTGAGGTCACTGCAGCCTCTCAAAAAACACATTTTTTGGCTATAATTCAAGATTTTACATGATAGTGACAGATTGAAGTTGCAGTTCTTTTTTTAAATACTGTTTTTAAATTGGCTTTTGCAGATGTATATATTTGTATTAAAACATTTACAAAGAGTTAAGTTTCTTTTAAGAAGTAGAACTAGTCACTGAAGTATTGCTGCATGCCCGAACAACTTATATAGAAACTAGAACAACCACAAAAAAGAAAATTAAATCCAAAAAATAAAAGTAGGACTATAGGACAAAAATAGACAAAAAAAAAAGGGGGGGGGGTAGTAAGAAAAACACAGGTATATCAGTCATGGAAAGCCACAGACATCCCAAGTCAAAGTTAGCAGCATATAACCCTCATCACACTCGAAATAACATATCTTCCTCTCTAAGCTGCTTTAGTTGTGTCAGTCAGGGGTGAGTGAAAGATCTGTCTTCTTAACCAATTGAAGGAATTGGTCCCATAATTTTCCAAATTTACTGTAGCAGCCAGTTAAAGAAGTTGCGGCTCTTGTTTCAATTTCTATTCAGTTACAACTGTTTCTATAGTTGTATTATAATGCATGGAAACCG
>JAPQRP010000024.1:34935526-34945617 GCA_037367295.1 Apogon hyalosoma | reverse complement strand
AATTCCTCCCCCCTGATGGATTATCTGTGTATTGCATGTATCTAATTGTATACATCAGGTTTTTCAAGAAAAAAAAAATTACGCTGATCATGTAGAGGGCTTCAAAAGTCATGTATCAAATATGATATGTTTGGCATTATCAGGTTAAACAGTTTAGATCTTTAGATGGTTTAGGTCTTTATGGGTTAAACATTATGACCTTCCAAACTCCTTTTCTTGTCTGATGTTGAAATTCATGACATGCACAAATGCATAAATAATCACCAGAAAAGAAAAAAAAAAACTAAAATTCACATATACATACGGGGCGGCAATGGCTCAGGAGTTAAGAGTGGGTCATCCAAAAGCCGAAGGGTTGGCAGTTCGAATTCCACTCTGTTCTAGTCTGTCCATTGTGTCCTTGGGCAAGACACTTCACCCTCCTTACCTCCAGTGTCACTCACACTGGTGTGTGAATGCATATGAACGTTCGGTGGTGGTGGTCAGAGAGGCCGTAGGCACAAAATGGCAGCCACGCTTCCGTCAGTTTGCCCTAGGGCAGCTGTGGATACATAAGTAGTTTACCACCACCAGAGCGAGAATGTGAGAGTGAATGAATATTTGATCAATAATATAAAGCGCTTTGGGTGCCTTGAAAAGCACTATATCATTATTATTATTATTATTATTATTATTATTATTATAATTATATACAGTAACAGAGTATTAACATAACCTCCCCTTATTAGACCTGAGTATGACTTCTTCAAGTGGACCGCTCAACATCATATTGATGTCAGAAGGGTTATCAGTTCTTCCCGTTATTACATAAATGCAGAAAATGTACTTTTAAAGTTTTTCCGTCGGAGGTTCTGACCTCAATAGAAAGCTGAGCACAGCAGGGAGTGTGGATTGATGATGCTGAAACCGGCGCCTGCAGGTGGAAGCCGAGGTGGAGGTGAACCGACAAACAGCAAACAGGTGTGTAACGGCAGCGAAAAGAGAGAGAGAGATGGTGTCTTAAGTGTGTCACCATGATTTACAGAGGCGTTTCTGTTGAGAGGAACATGTGTGTTATGTACAGACTCAACCTGGTCTTTCTGAACTAGGCTGCAGACTCCACCAAAATACTAACCTTTTCAAGCAGATTAACCCTGTATAGGTCACTCATAGAAATACCGATCAGCTGTTTTTGGACACGTCACACCAGAAAGCGTTTGACAGCTCTGATGAAGGCTGAAGCTACTGCCGAAACAGTCAGCAGGTTAAAAAAAAGACAAAAACAGCTTTATGCACAGCCCCACTTCTCCCTGGACTTAAAGCACCTTTATCTCCTGTCTTTCATTATTGGACACTGGACTGTGGTCAGACACACCTGGTTTAATCAGTGTCTAATAATAAAAGACAGGAAATAAAGGAGCTGCTTTAAGTTCAGGAAGGAGTGGGACTGTGCATTATTGGTGTTCATAGTAAAATACATTTAAAGTCTACTTGTATCAAACCAAAACATGCTACTTCAAAAGTGAGTATGTTTTTGTGGTTCATAACAGTTTAATCCGGTAGAAAACATATGCATCTGATCAGACCTGAATAGGAAGGCTGATTTAGCGGACCTCGTGTAGTTTTAGTTGACACGGCTAGTTTGAAAAGCCAAAAGGACTCTCAGTTCTTTGCTTATTTTGCACCTTCCCCACAGTAACTACCACCTGAGGTCCAGCGATTTCATTACTCTGTCTCTTTCAAAAGCCCACGCTGTCTTCGGCCAGAATTCCTTTCGTTTTGCTGCAGCAAATGATTGGAACTCCCCACCAAACTCCTTTCAACTTTCAGCTCCGTACGTTTGAACAGAAACTACAACATTCCCTAGTCGACTGTTGCACGTGTTGACTCCCCTTCTGCTCTTTCCCCGTACACTCTAGTGGTTATTTGTTGTTTTTAACTTCATATTCTCTTCACCTTTGGTTGTGAGTCTTGGATTCCTCTATACTGTTTCTTTTTTTTTTTATCTGTTTTTCTTTTCTTTTGTTTTGTCCATTTTTAGCTGTTGTGGCAACTTGCTAGATCATCATTGTAAATGAGAAGTTGCTCTCAGTTGATTTTACTTGATAAAATAAACGTCAAATAAATAAATAAACTAGAAAAGCACACACACACACACAGTGCAGAGACCTCCACCAAGGCAGACCCCCCCCCCATGCCATGATTAATTTACTCCTAAAATGAATTCCTGGACCTTGAAAACCTGTGCACAGCATTGGATCTACATTAATATTATCTATATTGTGGAGTTCTATATGCATATGTTGAAACTGGCCCTATCTCGCAATGCTAATGAATCCTTCAAAAAATTCCTGGATCCAGACAGTAATCTGGGTCACCACCAGCCAGTATCAACATTTCCTGAAAATGTCATAAAAAAAATCCTTCCACAACTTTTTGACTTCTCTTGCTAACAGATAGACAAACAAACAAACAAGTGGTGCCAGGCACAACAAACCCCGCCCCTCACAAACATTTAATTTGAGTTGCCCCATCTCTTCTCATTGCAAAAACACATTTTTGGTGACCTTGACTTTGACCTTTGACCTACATTCACCAAAATTTAATGGGAGCTATTCTGGACCACCTCGCACCTTTCCTGAAAACTTCATGGAAATTGGTCCAATAGTTTTTGCGTAAAGTTGCTGACAAAAAAAAAAAGACAAAAAAAAAAAACGAACCAAAAACAATACCCTCGCCTCCCCTTCAGGGGGCGGGGTAACAAACCCTGATGAAAACATAACCTCCTTGGCGGAGGTAAAAATTATACAGTCGTGGAAAAAATGATTAGACCATCAAAAGTCCTCAGAAACAGTGGTTATGCAGTCAAGTCCTAACTCCTGTGTGGATCATGTGACTAAAACAGACAGAAAAGAAAACATGGAATGAATAAAAGCACGTTTTTGTCAGTACAATGACATAGATACTGATGGAAGAACTGAGGTGATTTTGGTTATTATCAAGAAAACATGGAAAATGGATAGATATCAGCTCTGAAATGAAACTACTATGAGCTCTTTTTGTTTTTATCATTATATTTATCCAAACAAATGGACCTTTAGTTGGACCAGGCATTAAAATGAACGAGAAACTGAAGAAAACAAGGGGTGGTCTAATAATTTTTTCCGCGACTGTATTAGTGTATACAGTCTGATACAACAGCCCCTACATTAAATGCTACCTTTGCAGAGGTCGTTTTGTCGAGTGTTTTTATCGAAAATGCTATAGGCGTGTTGATTTATGGCTCTTTTGGTGTGTGTTCGTGCTGCTGTTGGAGTATATTATACAGAGGTGTGTTTCTTATTATACTTTCAATGAGGGCTGACTGAACGTCTCCCCATCTCATTAAAATGTAATAAGATTCAACGGCACCACAATCACAGCCATCAAAATGACCAAGCCAGAACATTAACTCGGTGTATTTACCTGCGACGCCTTCATCTGTCCAACTGTACGAACACAGCTGAGATCCACCCACACACACTCACCATCCACTTGAAGACAAAGAGCGTCGTTAAGTAGGCGCAGGTTGTAATGACTCTCATGGTCACGCTTGGACAGGCTTGTTGAAGTATGATAAGTTGTTCTGGCATTTGGAAAGCTCATATGTCTGGGATGTGATCATCAGCCTAAACTGGATCATTGTTTGTAATGCCAGCCCAGGTTTGAAGTAATTGATGCTAATGGATCTAGATGGGACATCACATTTACTCGTTCTGAGGCTATTAATCATTGTTAGCCTCTTCCCTTTTGAAAATTACACTGGAGCTTTTGTGTTAGCTTAGTGTGGAAAACATTAGCAAGATTTTTTTTTTTTTTTTTTTTTTTTTTTTTGTTTTAATAAAAATTCAAGAGGACTGGTGTTGTTTTAAGGTTTCATATAACACATTTAATGGATGTTTTGTTCGAGACGCACAAAGCACAATGAAAATATGGACTATCAAAACCACAAAAACCCTTGCTTCTGGGAAAGTATTGTAGTTCCGTTTTTATCTTTATCTTAATCACATAATTAAAGGTGGGCGATACTGGGAATTTTGGTATCGATCCGATAAATACAGTAAATACAGGGCTAGTATCACCGGTACTGACACTGACACTACTTGAAATGTCGTGATTATTGAATAATTTTGTGATTTTGCCTTTAGTATATTGATTATGATTATGTTAAAACACAGGACAAAGATTTTAGGCAAATAAACATGTCTTTTTTTTATGAACTAACTACAATATAAAACAGTTTAACAGTATAAAAATAATAAAATAACCCCCTTTTACCTTTTACTACACAAAATCGTTTAAGAAAAGTTCTTAGGGCAAAATAACTAAAAAACAACAGTGTAACAAAAAAATAAATATAACAGTGTCAACAACACAACAAAAATACTTTCTATTACATGCAGATATTTGTGAAAAATACAGTCAGTAATAAAGTAACAACGTCAGCTGTGCAAAATAAGTAAACAAAAGCAACAATATAATATAAACATAACAATATAAGCAACACAAAAGAAAAAACCTTCCATTACCTGCAGATATTTGTGAAAAATAAAGTCAGTAGTGCAAGCCTCCGGCCGACGTATAGAAAAGAAAGTGCAACAAAAGTATCGATCTCATCACACTAGTATCAATCCAGTACCAATAGGCACCTTGTTATCGATACCAGTGATATTTAGATCGATATGCCCAGCTCTAAACATAATCGAATGGTCTGATCTTGATTTAACCCATAAAGACCCAAACTTCCATTGGTGACCAAAACCATCTGCTGATCTAAACTGTTTAATACCTGTCGATCCACTAATCCGATCAATACATGTAAATAATTGGTGTAAAATACAGTTTATCATCTTTTCATGGTCATCAGTTTGACCCGTTAGGGTTAGGGTCTCGGTAGAGTCTCCGTAGTTACCGTGGAAACACCGTTCTCTTCTACAACATTGATTCACCAGTAAAACCCATGGAGTTGGATCACTGACAGTGGATGGAGACGCATGGTTTATGTTCAGTTAATGATATCTTTCCTGAAAAAGTCACTTTTTCTTCAGTTTTTCTCTGTTTTTGATATAATAACCCTCAACTTTAATCTGAGCTTTTATAAACATCTACATGATCAAGAAATTGATTTCCACTGAAAATTCAGAGGATAATATTACAATAAATGGTAATAAATCTCTTTAGAAAGGAGAAAAATTAATTTGGGAACTACCACTAAAATAGCTTCTACTACTACTACTTTTGTGGTAGTTCCCAATACATTTTTCTCACTCTTTAACCTTTCTTAAGTGATTTATCCCCATCCATTATAATATTATCCTCTTTATTTTGCATTTTCCACTGTAAATCATGTATTTTTCTATATTTAATCCACTAATCATGTAAACGTTCATTAATGCTCAGTAAATTTAAAGGTTATCATATTCAAAAAGGAGAAAACTAAAGAAGAAGCAAGTTTTTCAACAAATCTGTCATTAACTGAACATAAACCATGCGTCTCCATTTACTGTCACTGATCCAACTCCATTGGTTTTACTGGTGAATCAGTGTAGTAGAAGATGGCGGTGTTTCCATGGTAACTACGGAGCCTCTGAACGTCCAAATGGGTCATATCTGATGACCACGAAAAGATGACAAACTGTATTTTACACCAATTATTGACATGTATTGATCAGATTAATGGCTCAACGGGTGTTAAACAGTTTAGATCAGTAGATGGTTTTAGTCTCCGGTGGTTGTTTGGGTCTTTCTGGGTTAATACTCATTATTTCGTTTTCATTCATTTTTGGTTTTGGTCTTTTTTTTTTTTTCTTTTCTTGCTTTTATTGAAGCATAAGACACACAACATTTTCCATTCACATTAATCTGTCACACATTCCTCACAGTTACATATTTTAAAACACATTCTCCACTTTCTTAGGGATTAAAACTGATTCTCTCTCTTTTTTTTTTGTCCTCAAACATCCAGGGAGAGAACAGCATGGACAAGGTTATGAGTAATAGTAATACAGAATAAAAATAAAAAGTAAAAAAGGATATATTAAATTGGATAAGCCCCTTTCATATCACCAAGGTAACAGTTTGGCATGTATTGTTTCACATAATTTTCCCATTTTTCTCAATTTTTAACAAATATTTCTAATTTTAGATTAACAATGAAGGTGATTTTTGTCCATTTTCTAAATATCTCTGGTTATTTGAACCCATTGCTGAATAGTTGGTTCATCATTTACCTTCCATTTTTTTGGTTATTGCTTTTTTCCTGCTGCCAAAAGAACATTCCAGAGATATTCATCTGTGGTTTTGGTCTTTTCATGGGATTTGTGGCCAAATTGAAAAATAAGTAAAATCACATGCACCAATTATTGACATGGATTGATCAGATTGATGGCTCAACAGGTATTAAACAGTTTAAATCAGTAGATGGCTTTGATCACCAGTGGTTGTTTGTTTGGGTTTTTATGGGTTAAAGTCTGTCTTACATAACTATAATTTGTATTCCTACACAATTTGCTTCCATTTTTTTTTTTTTTAATATATTTCGAAGAACCATTTTTCACTGACTACACTTCAACCCAGCTGGAAACTGACTCTAGTGGTGTTTAATCCAACAGAGGCTGTTATCAGTAAGAACATTCGGCTTCTATCTCTAGTGGGTCTGTTTTTGTCAAATGTGCTTTGGTTCTTCCTTTTTAGACCCAGAGTGAACACGTCCACACCTGCATGTGTCATAGAACCATGCCTTTGGTCGAGCCCCCCCCCCATGTCGCCCCCCCCTGCATCTGAAGGCAGCGGCTGTTTTATATAGTAAATTACGCTTTTCTCCAGCCTCTTCCACAACAATGCTTCTTTTGCTCTTTCTGTTGACGGTTCGGAGTAGATGGATTTGGTGGGGGGGCTTTGGATTTTACCAGTGCTCCCATGCTCTCAGCACGAGTGGGGCCACGTCTGTGGATGCGGACGTGGACAGCCAGTGGCCTTACCGGAGTAAACATAACCACTTCAGAAATCACAACAGTAGCTTTGATCTCTGCCAAAATAATGCCAAAAAGACTTTGTTTGGAATGAATTCAGTACCTTAGATGTCTCTTGTCCACTTTGTTGTGCAGGCTCATATTTTGGAGAGGCCTGGGTGCTTTTATCTAACCTTCTATCGGGCCTTCAGATGAAAGTAAGTGGCGGGGCGACTCAAAAGCTTTTTTTGCCATTTTGTAGTGGCCAGATTGTTATGACAAGACTCAAATCAAAGTTGTTTGTTCATCAGTTCAAGCCATGTTTGGATGCAGTTAAGACCGTCTCCCCGATCGTCGTTTATTACTGTACCTCCCATGCACGTCGGCAAGTATTTCCGCACTAACGTACAACCGAAATTAATTTAACTAAAGGTGCAGGGGAGGTGGAAGACACCGCAGCTCCACGCTTTCATCAGTGATCTTTGATGAGCAACAGCAACCTGAGATAAAACTGACCGACAACAGGGAAGTCGGTTAGCCCAGCGCTAACATTAATCACCTCTGAGTGACGGTTCGGACGATAACCACACGAGGCAGCGTTCTTTAGAAGGCTACTGAAAGGTAGCAATTTGCGAAATACGACAAGCTATAAAAATAAATCAGCGTCTCCTTCGTTGTCTTCATCGTTGTCTTCATCGTTGTCTTTGTTTGCAGTTTCTTCTAACATTGTCTCTGGAGCAACTTCAGGTCAGATTCATTTCAAATTTTATATGCATCTTTCTTGGGGGACCACAAAGTTTGTTCTCAGTTTTGAGAAATTTAGATTTTTGCATTTTTTATGAATTTTTGAGATGGTAAAAATGTGTCTTTTCTTATATTGGTTCTTCTTTTGATGGTTTTTAACATATAACTGGGTGCTTCTGTGATACTGGGTTTATTTTAGTATCTCATACTTTACCAGCTTTTTAGTCCCAATAATAAAAGACCAAATTAGACATATTTCCCCCCAGCATGTACCTAATGATGACCTCAGATAAATGCAAAAAAAATTATACTGTTGCTCTGAGCCATCCTAAAATTAATGAATTTTTTATAAATATTGGGGCCAAAAATAGGACTAATATTGGTACAGGAAAAGCTACTGAGGTGTCAGTGCATTTGATCTGGAAACATGGCTGTAAATGGTCTCATATACCGTTATAAATAAAGACACTGTGCTAAATTTGTTGATCCTAGTGGTTTTTCTAATCCAGTCATGTGGGTTTTTCATGAATCTCAGTCTCATTCCAGGTTTTACACATAACTCATCATGTCCACTTGCGATACATGTGGAACCTGCCTGTTTAAACACAAATAAATCAAATCAAATAAAGTGATTTTGCAAAAGCGGTCATTTTCGTGAAACACTCTGCCTTGTATAATTAGATCGATTCCCAAAATGTACCTGTGAGAGAATAAA
Source organism: Apogon hyalosoma (assembly GCA_037367295.1). NCBI lineage: Eukaryota > Metazoa > Chordata > Actinopteri > Kurtiformes > Apogonidae > Apogon > Apogon hyalosoma. The sequence goes on along the minus strand of JAPQRP010000024.1, from coordinate 34,937,190 downwards.
AAGACATCTGAAAAAATAGTAGCGTGTAATTTTCATGTCCTTCTTACAGTCTTACATGTGGATTTTTGCATAAAAATAATATAAAAATGTGTTTTTTTCTGAAAAATAGTTTCTCTTTTATCTCAGTAAGTATTTCTTTTTAAAACAGACCCAAAGTGCTTCCAAACTTGCTTCGTAGCACCAGTCTACATCTGGTATGAATTTTTAGCCCTATGTGCTCTTTTTAGGACCAGTTTCATAGAAGCACACATATGGTTGGAAATATCACTGTAGTTCCTATTGATCACTGATTGAAGTCATATATGGACTTTTCTGCAGTGAAAGTACCACCCACTTCTATTAGGAGGTTGATCTCCTGAATTAAGACCAGTGAGATACAGGGACACTGGTGCTATTTTTTTTATTTTTTTTTAGTTATTGATAATAGGGGTGTTCATATTAATATACATTTAGTTAAGGTTTACTTATATCAAACCAAAACATGCTACTTTAAAACTGAATATGTTTAGATGGTCAACAGTGGTTTCATCTGTTAAAAGCATATTTATCCGTTCAGACCTGTTTGTTCATCAGTTCAAGCCATGTTTGGATGCAGTTAAGACCGTCTCTCCGATCGCCGCTTATTACTGTACCTCCCATGCACGTCGGCAAGTATTTCCGCACTAACGTACAGCCGAAATTAATTTAACTAAAGGTGCAGGGGAGGTGGAAGACACCGCAGCTCCACGCTTTCATCAGTGATCTTTGATGAGCAACAGCAACCTGAGATAAAACTGACCGACAACAGGGAAGTCGGTTAGCCCAGCGCTAACATTAATCACCTCTGAGTGACGGTTCGGACGATAACCACACGAGGCAGCGTTCTTTAGAAGGCTACTGAAAGGTAGCAATTTGCGAAATACGACAAGCTATAAAAATAAATCAGCTAATTTAACGGCAGAGACCAGATTGCATTCAACACACACCATAAAGCTCTAAAAAAGCATCTTAAATTCACATCTCCAGACGTCTCGGGTCTAATGTCCTTCCACTCAGACTCAACCCACTGGTGTCGGCCGACTTATACGCAGCCCAGAAAATATAATTTAGAAGGACAGTGATTTGCAGGGTAAAAATGACTGCAGACAGCAAATTTGTCATCCCATCTACGGACTGCACTCAGCTGCTCAATTATTCTGGTGGAGAGACAGCGTGTTGTTTTTCCAGTAAGAAGCGGCGACAAACAAGAACATAAATCAAAGCGGTGGATTTACATGTTATGAGGAGTTTAATCCTGCACTTCTTTCCCACTTCGGCTGTTGGTGAATAACTCTCAGCTGAAATACTGGACACCAGACGGAGATGTATTTAGTGGAAGAAGTTGTCACGGCCATGTTTCTGAGTCCAACTGAGGAGGAAGAATGACGTGTTTGAACCAGTGAATAAAGACCCTTAAAGACCCAAATTAATTTTTTCTCTATATTTAACCTTCCTAAAGTGATTTATCACCATTTATTGTAATATTATCGTATGTATTTTGCGTTTTTCTCTTAAAATCAGGTATTCTCCTACATTTAATTTACTAATCAAGTGATGCTTTTAACCCTCTAAAGCCTGAACCATTAAATCATTGATAGAAAATTCCAGTTCTTTGAAACTGGAGCCTTTATTGGTCCTTCTGAACA
>JAPQRP010000024.1:34851577-34864052 GCA_037367295.1 Apogon hyalosoma | reverse complement strand
TTCTGTCTTATTTTAAGTGTGATGAGATATTTGGACTAGAAATGAGAAAAATACACTTGGTAAGATGTAGATTTTTTCCAGTGAATTTCGATAAATTACTTAAGAAATGTTAAATGTAGAGAACAAAACAACTGTTTTGGAACTGCCACAAAAGTAGCTCTGGGTCTTTAAGGGTTAAATTATGAATAAGTCTCTGTGAACGCCGGCGTTTTCCCGTCCGCTCCTTTATCCAGAGGTTTTTAACATGCACAGCAGCAATAAAATAATCCAGCGACAGTGGATGGGATGCTTTGTAGACACAGTGGCAGCACCCAGGGGGATTTGACGGGCCCATTTTCTGGTTGGTAGCTGTTAGCGTAGCACTACAACATGAAACTCATCTAGATGTAGAAGCTCAAACGTCTATGGATCCTCAAAGTTGTTTTTCCCATTCAACATCAGTGTTGTATGTGTGTCCGCCAGAGAGCTGTGTTTGGCTTCTTTATTTTTCTCATTATTTTCAACGCTTTCTGTGACAGCGCTGAGAGCAGAGTGTGTTTCTGTAGCTCAGATCGCAAAATGTTGGAAGTAAAAAAAAAAAACAAAAACACGCATTTCAGCTTATAGTAAAAGGGCTTTTCAATGGTTGTATTGCAACGGCACGAACAAAAAAAAAACTGCTATATTATTTAGTTCTTGCCCGAGTTGTTTAACTCAGGCAACAGATCAAAAAATGCTCTTTTTTTTTTTTTTTTTTGCTGTGAACACATATTCACATTTTGTTTTTCAGGTGTGATGGGAGAGTACGAGCCAAAGATTGAGGTTCAGTTTCCAGAAGTTGTTCACGTTGCCAAAGGATCCACAGTAAAGCTGGAGTGTTTCGCTCTGGGAAAGTAAGCGCACTCTCAGACAGGCTCACTAGTGTATAAGAGAGAAAAATATCACTAGAAAAGCACCAGGATATTTTATTCATGTGTCTCACCACTTTGCTGCAACCCTCGTGTGTTTTCAGCTCGGCTGCACATCTAAGAAATTAGAGGGAGTCGGAGTGTACATAAAAAAAAAAAAAATCACCTTTGGTAACACAACGCAAAATATAGGCCTTTGGAAACTTGTACTTGTCTGTATTTAGTGGTGTAGAAGGATTCAGACTCTATACTGAAGTAGCCTGTTATTACCATATCATTAAGTTCAGCAGCTAAAAATACTGAAGGATTAAATATGTACTTAAAGTGTGAAAGTGGAAGGAGTCATTATGCAGTACAGTCATTTTAATAATTACGCTGCTATATTCATGTGTATGTTGAATTTCACTGTTACAGATGTATAAGGTTGAGCTCATTTAGCTTCTCTGTGTTCTGTTGGTTGTTTAATCTAATCTGTTGGGTTTTTTTTTTAAAGAAGCATATAAATAGTTGCAAAATAGTTGAAAGTTTATTTCTATAATCTCATGAAATTTTTTTTGAACATTTACAGTTTTTCATAATAAATATATATGTGTTTTGGCTATAACACACTGTTTTAAGCATTTATTACCAATAATAATGACAATTAATGGACAGATATTGAAAGTTAATTTCTTCCTGAGAAAAAGGTGCTAAGGATTTAGAAAAAGGAAAAAAAAAAAAACAGAAATGTGGGCGGTCAGTTATAATGATAGTCCTTCTACGGTTATAGTGGAAATGACAACACAAAAGGCCGTTTTTACCTGTTTTATCCATTTTGCCACTGGATGAAATGTCAGATGTAAATTGAAGAACAACAATTTGTTCTTTTACTCAAGTAGAAGTACAGATACTTTTTCGTAAATATAGCAGTAATCTGGTAAAAGGAGAAGCACTGGTTCAGCCTCTCCGACTGACCAAAGTCCAATAAGTAAAAAAGTATTTTCTGACACTTTTATTGCAAAAAAAAACCAAAAAACACATTAAGATATCTAGACCTGTTATAGTGGTAGGTGTAAAAAGGTTAAATAAAATAAGATAAAATAACCAAATAGGATGTCGATGAAACATTACAATGTGAAATGCGACTAAAAGTGGCTGGAGTAAAAAAAAAGACATAATATTTGCATAAAAAGCTTCAAAAATTGGAAACACTCCTGGAAAACCAGCCCTTGTGTGGATGCATTTGACTGTTGTGTCTGATCTCACAGCCCGGTCCCGTCTATCAACTGGAGGAGATTGGACGGCGTACCTTTCCCCAGAAAAGTGGACATGAGGAAGGCCAGCGGCATCTTGGAAATCCCGTATTTCCAGCAGGAGGATGCCGGCACGTACGAGTGTGTGGCGGAAAACTCCAGGGGAATGAACACGGTCAAAGGAAAGCTCTCCTTCTACGGTAGGTGATCCTGTCCTGCATAAATATTTGACTGGCGTGGACCACATCTGTCAGACCTGCTCAGACTAAGAAGCAGCAAAAAAAAAAAAAAAAAGCAGACGCCACTGTTTTTTTTTTTTTTTTCTAAAGCCGCCCGTGGCGTCAGCGAGGAGGGAGGCTCGTTTTAACAGCACATCAGAATGATTAAAGGCTGTCAGCCATGATGCCTCTAATATTTTGATCCAGATTAATGGGGTGATGTGGATCAGGCTGAGCCCTTGGATAAGACCTTGCTGGTGAGCCTCGTATTGGGTTCCACCAGATGGCATCGTGATTGACGTCCAACTTGACTGGAGATCAGAGCCATTAAATGTACTATAGATAGACTGGTGGCACATATGTCAGGGATATAATCTGTGCTGCAGCATCTGGATGGACAGGAAGGGGGTTAGTAGGACCGGTCATTGTCGTGGATGGTCCCTGGATCCAGTCGCACCCGCTGGGTTTAAACAAGCGACCTCTAGTAACAACCTCCGGCAGAATGACCCCAAGGGACCGTTTTTTAACCCACGAAGACCCAAACATCCACCGGCGACCAAAAGCATCTACTGATCTAAACTGTTGAATACCTATTGATCCACTAATCCTATCAGTACATGTAAAGCGCTGGCTTTTATATTTCACACGTGATCAGAATAAATTAAACTACGACCAAGCGCGTCCTGAACTCGTCTTTGGAGCTTCCAATCAGTGAACACGAAATGGGATCTTTTATGTTTTCTCATACTTAGTTAGTTTAGTTTAAGAAATATGACACAATATACATAATGCAGTTTTGTGGAAAGTAATACTATGACAATTTTTTGCAAAGGAAAATACTAAACTGTCCAGGTGTATTATGTCACCTGATGTATAGATAGAAATGAAAAACAGAATAAATCCTGCTTCTTCTGTTGGTTCCACATCTAAAAACACCACATCCAGAAACATAATTTTATTCAATATATAAAGCATATACAGCATGTATATAAATGCATTACGTACTTTAACTTCAGATGTAAAAAGTGAATTTTTAAGGATTTTTCTGTTATTTGCTAGTGAAACTTTCCTATTATATTTGCAAACATGACTGAGACCACGTCAGGAATCCTCTCATTTATTCTTGTTTAACTTTAATATGTGGAGTTTAACATTTACAGTTATTCTGTGTTTTTTAAATGTCACACTCAAACCTAGGATGGAATAAATCTCTTTGTACAAATAGTAATAAATTATAGTAAGAGAATCCATCTGATATCACATGATTCAATTATAAAGCTGATAAGCATGTGTTTCTGCATAGATGTGAAAAGGTCTGATGTTCTGTGATATCCATGTTATTATCAGTCCATTATATTAAAGAATTCTGCGGAAGTCTTAGTCTACTTTTAGCGCTGGTGTTTTTGTCAGGGCTGAAATGATCGTGCATATTCGTTTCTCATTCCTTTTTTTCAGATGCAATAAAAAAATGTAGGAAATATGCACACAGCCTTAAAAGACACACAAAAACGGAACTAGTAAAGGTTAAAAATCACTATTTATTGTGACCTTTGACCCCATGACAAGAAGCAGCACAAACTATTAGAAACATCTGACATGTGTTGAATGAAACCTGGTATAAAACGTCAGAGAATTAATGCCATAAATGTCATATTGTCTGAACTAAAGGGTTGAAGACATGTTAACTAGGAGTTTTGTTCATGATTTTCTTTTCAATTTGTTGATTATTTTGCTCATTTTTGTTCATTTTGTTGAACATTTGTGTTTCTTTTCATTCATTTTGCTGATTATTTTACTCATGTTTGTTCATTTTGTTGATTAGTTTTGTCCATTTTTGGACTGTTATACCGTAAATAAAGGCAAATTTTTTTATATTAAAAAATATCTAAATCAAAATTTCTCAAAACTGTGAACAGACTTTGTAGATATTATCCCAAGGATGATACATACAAAATCTAAAATGAATGCACCCAGTAGTTATATTAGAGATGATGTTTGGAGAAATTGCTAACAAGGATGCGACAAGGACAGCGACGAAGACGATGAAGACAACGATGAAGACAACGACAAAGATGACAATGGCAATGATGTAGACGATGACGAAGATGATGATGGCCATGGCAGAGATAATGATGAAGGTGATGAAGGTTAAGATGAAGACAACAACGAAGACGACAATGGCAGTGATGAAGACGAAGATGGCGATGAAGACAACAATGAAAATGACGATGGCAATGATGAAGATGAAGATGAATGTGATGATGAAGACAATAACGAAGATGACGATGGCAATGATGAAGATGAACGTGATGACGAACACAATAACGAAGATGACGATGGCAATGATGAAGATGAACGTCATGACGATGGCAACGATGAAGATGAATTTGATGACGAACACAATAACGAAGATGACGATGGCAATGATGAAGATGAACGTGATGACGAAGACAATAACGAAGATGACGATGGCAATGATGAAGATGAACGTGATGACGGTGGCAATGATGAAGATGAACGTGATGATGAAGACAATAATGGAGATGACGATGGCAATGATGAAGATGAACGTGATGACGAAGACAATAACGAAGATGACGATGGCAATGACAAAGTTGACGACGGAGGTGGTGATGTAGACAAAGACGCTGCTGCCGTCAGAACATCGCCCGCTGAGATGAAATCTTTAAACCACAGATGATCTTGTCTTGATTTGTTTTCCTCCCTCCTTGACTCCTCTTTTTCTCCTCCTCTTCTGATTTCCTCTCCTTCGAGTCACACTGTGTTCGCCGCCAGAAATAACTCATTTGAGGCATTAAACCATTGACCATTATTTACAGCTTCGCTGGAAGCGCCGTGCGTGGCTGTGATCCTCCAAGGCTGGGTTTGTCCTTTTGAGCGGCTTCTCCTCATTTTGATGTGTTTTATCACCGTCTCTGCTTTCCTCCCTCTCTCTCTCCTGCCGTCTGCAGCCAGGTGATAAAAATCACTAATCTTATTTTGAACTCTCTTTGAATTAAGCCTTTGAGACATTCGTCAGCAGTGTAAGCCAATGGGGGAATCGATAAGGGTTATCTCTGGTACATCCAAGCACCTACAGTGGAAAGAGGCCGGCTTTGTGCTGGACAGAGAAAAAATGAAGGTGTTACTTTATGGAGGCACAGTGGTCATTGAGGAAACATTCACACATTTCTGCTGTCAGTGGACGACCATCCAAACCCCACAGAAGAAGAGGAAGCGTTTAGTCTATGGGATGTACAGGAAATACAAAATATACATCAGTGACTGTGGTGATTCTTTGATTCTTCTGATAATACCTGAATAAAACAATAGACTTATTGACTAAAATGGGAATGTATTAACTCTTTCATGCATGAATTATGAAAATAAAGTATCTAGATTTTTTTTAGATTTATTTTAATACTCAAAATTAGGCTAAATAATAATAATAATAATAATAATAATAATAATAATAATAATACATTTTATTTAAAAGCACCTTTCAAGGACACTACACAACAAGATAAACCAGACGATGCATGAAATACAAAGTAAGCAAATAGATAAAAGAACAATTATGATATATAGAAATGAAGATGTAAAATGGAGAGTAAAACTTATGGTGGGTGGGCTACTCTGAAAAGGTGAGATTTGAGTTGAATGTGGGGAGAGAGTCGCTCTTATGGATGGATGGTGGGAAGGAGTTCCAGAGCGGCTGAAGGCTCGGCCTCGCATGGTGCTGAAATTCAAACGCATTTTGATTTTTTTTTTTTGTTAATATGGTTTTAATAAAAAGATGTTTGACCTCTTGAGACCCAGGAAAGTACAAGTTTAGGCTTTTTTTTCAGTTAAATAACTGCCTATATTGGAAACGTCATGATGAAACTGTTTTTTAGATGCATTTTTTAAAATTATTATGGAATGTCCTTTGTGGTGGTCAGTTTTTTTTTTTTGGTTTGTTTTTTGTATTAACATGTGAAACTCTTGTCCACAAACATGGACAGAAAACCCACAGCTTATGCATTCCAGCGTTCTGGGAGGTAGAATATATCTCAGGTGGCGTTAACTACATCCCACCTCAAAGTATTCCAGCTAACAACAAACATGGAGATCGCAGGTCCAAGCTCCTGTTTGCTTTGTTACTGGAGGCATTTTAACTGTGGACAGTGCAGTGTTCTGGTTTACACCAACGAGATGGAAGAAGCGAAATGACGGATGAGCTAATTATACATTGTGCACTGATAGGAAGTCGTATATTGACTTTCATTTGGGTCCATGACCTTTGACCTTGAGTGACCTTGAAGGGTCAAACTTAAGGTCACCAGTGTCGGATTTCAGCAGCTTTTTTTTTTTTTTTTTTTTTTTTTTGGGGGAATATCTGGAATATGAAATAACAACAACTTTTGATTACAAAGATTTTGCAATAAAACAACCTCACCGGGTCATTTTTGCATCTAAGAGTTGAGGCCTGGGGCATCATAAAGTGGGGGTAAACGTGACAAATTCATGGGGCCCAGCATTCCTTGGGGGCCCATAAAGCAGTGGAGGGGGTCCAGTGGATACAAGTTAGAGGTTGTGAAAATTGCATGGAAGTTCTGCCGTATAATAGAGGCATCGAAGCAGAGAGCCGGACGTTCAAAGCATGTTAAGTTTCACTTTTGCTTCACACCAGCGTTAGTTATGTTAGTTATGAACTGCACCCCCACGTATATAACTGCTGACCCCCCCCATCTCCCCACTCTGACAAATTGACAATATACTGAATTTTGAAAGGGCCCACAACGTTCAGCTTTCATGAGTTGCTAGTGGCGCCCCAGGTTGAGGCAGTTCATGTATTTTAGCTGGATGTTATTTGGTTACGTTCCAGACTTTGAAAACCGGCTTCTTCCTGCGCTGTCGATATTACTCAGACCCAAACCAAATGCAAACGGTGACAGGTGGGTTTCAGCGCTGTGTTGACATTTGTGTTTTGTGCAGACTTATACTGCATTATCTCTGGGTGATTCCTCTGATAAGGCCAATCCCCATCCTTCCTCGCCTTGAGCCACTTGACGTATGGCCTGATGGTACGCGCGCTCGGCTCAGCACAGGCCGAGATGGGCTGCCTGCTTTCATTTACCAAGTGTTGACTGAGGGTCGATACGCAGCAGGTGAGGGATAGGGGTGAGGGGTTCTGACAGTGACAGCGGAGGCAAAACAACAACAGCAACCAGGTCTAGAAGGTGCAGTGGGCGGGGCCAAAGCTTAGGTCTGCATTCCTTTACCGCTGGTGACGCTGAAGTCGGTTTGTCCGGTATTTGTTAATACATAAGTATACTTATTGAACATTTTGGAACCATCGTTTATGCATCGTCTTTGTTTAGTTGCAATATCTGACTTTTACTCCAGAACAATTTGTCACAGGTAGCATACACTGTATGGGCAAAAGTATGTGGACACGTTGAATTCAGGTGTTTCTTTTCTAACAGGGGTCTGGGATACAAAACAATACTGACAAATGTCATAATATAGTTTTATATTGAGATAAATATCACTGCATTGGTTAGTTTGGTTTGAATTGTTATCTTTGCTTCCAAAATGCCTCAGAAATGTTTTTTTACTTAATTTCTCTCGACACTGATTTTGTTTTTCTTTTTGTTTTTTAATCCATGACTATGATTTTAAATGTTCTACCTAAAATATTTTTCATGCTCTGATTATAAATAATAATTTTCTACCACAACTACCCATCGACCTTCTTCACATTTCACTGAGGAAGAAAAATCTCTCGTTAAACTTTAAGGAAATATTGATATTTCTATGTCAAATCATCATGAACAGGTCATCTTACAGCTGTAGACACGATGTGTCCCAGTATTTTTGTCCATACAGTTTATAAACAATGCACTTAAATTCAGTTTATATCAGTAAATTCACTTTATATCTGTACAATCCAATACACTGGCACCTTCATTATAACTTTAACCCCTTTTACTATTAACATTAATGATCATTTTAGGCCATTTTTAAAAAAATGATTTTACAATAGAAATCTGTACAGTCTATCATATTGCAGTTCCACTCTGCTGTCATTAGAGTTTTATTACTTATTACTCTATTTATTATTTTATATTGTTTGTATTTTATCTTTATGCATGCACTTTTTTTTTTGTATTTTATTCTGTTGCTGCCTTGACTAGTGAATTTCCCCACTGTGGGATCAGTAAAATCTAATCTAATTTAATCTAATCTAATCCAATCCAATCTGATCTAAATATGACATAAAGCCCCCTTTTTTATATCAAAATATGGACATTATAGCCCAATCCTAATTCACCCCTTGGCCCTCCCCCTTACCCCTACCCCTTGGCCCTTGTACTTGGCACTACCCCTTGAACAGAGTTGTAAGGCATAAGGGTTGAAACCTTCCCCTATGAAATGGGACAACCCTTCCAGACCTGTTACGCCATCAGCAGTCATCGATGCCGCTATAAACAAATGCAACAATTTTGTTGCAGACAGAATTCCCCATACCATCAGCAGCTGTAACCGTCTTTGCTGCATGGGTTTTGGGCATCTTTTTGCGGCTATCAACCACAAACCGCAGAAATGCGATCTATAACGCAAAGAAACTGTATTAAACAGTCCATGAAATGATTGAGTTGTTTCTGAAGAGAATATGTACATTTATGCGTTTCTTTCGTCACACTGCTGCATTTTTTGGTTGTGTTTACCTCCATCTTGTCGATGATTCGAACAGAATTATGGGAGATTTCTCTGACTCCTCTGTTTGTATTGTGGTCCTGGAAAATCTCCGTTTCGAGGGCCAAACAGCCCTTCCCCTCCGGCTCATTGAGAATCAGGACACCCCTACCCCTTCACATGAACGCGCAAAATGAAGGGGTAGGGATAAGGGGGAGGGGCCAAGGGGTGAATTGGGATTGGGCCTGTGAGTCAGTCTGCCCTTTGTTTTAGTCCCTGGTTGTGATTTTAATGTCAGATTTGTTCATGACTCAGATGTACAGCACAATATCTGAGTGAAAGCCTTTACTCACTGTGTCTGGATTCAGTTAACCCATAAGACCACACACCTACATGTACACATACACTCTCTAACAGTGAAGCTGTATTGCACAGAGATCATGTGCAGATACATTTTCAGTTATTGAATTTCTCACCACTTAACCCAAAGGTGAAATACTGTATAGCAGAGGCCAATTACAGTAGGATTTGTACTGTTACTGAAAAGCCTCCACAAAGGTCAGTCCTTGAGAGTGGCATTAGGTGAAGTCTGTGGAATGGAAAAGTGTAGTCGGCCATTACTCTTGGCTGCCACTGGCCTGTTGTGATAGAAGGTTGACCGAGACACCATCAGAGCAGTACGCAGAGTCGAAAGATCTAGTTTTATGTGGTGCTTTTTTTGCTTCAATCATTAACTAGCCTTGAGTTACTTGGATGACGCAGCAAGAATCAATTCCTCTCCTGTATAATTGTGCCATCGTTTACTCAGATTGTATTGAATGCACAGGATTTATTGCACCGCTAGTCACACTAATGCATAAGGATCTGGTTTTCATCACTTTTGCTTTAGCATAAACACACTAAGAAGGAAGAGTTCAACCCAGAGGACACAACTAGTATAATACCTCAACTGACTGACAGGTGTTTACACTAGAAAATGTAAATTCTGACTCTCTATGCAGGTTTAATTTCCTCAACAGTGGCCGTACTTGATGATAAATCATGGCTTTAATGATATTTTTGTCTTCACGATAAAGTTCACCTTCATTCGCCAATTAGTGTCTTTTCAGGAGATGACAGAGTATAAATAAAAATGTGTTTTTAATAGCTAACAAATCCAAAAAACAATATGACATGTAAAGGAGAAGAGTTTCTTTTTTTTTTTTTTTCCCTCCACAGAGCCTGTAGATTTCCCTCACTGCATATAGCTTCACAAACCTCTAATAAGGTGACAGCCTGACAGGCAGTAACCAGGGTGGAAATTACACATATCACATCCAATTGGTCATAAAGCTTCATTGCCATGAGGTTGGTAATGGAACTCAGGTTAGAACATAAACTTTGTTACCACGTCATTTTGGAAAGCGTCAACTGGGCACTGACGGACAGATGATGCCCAACCAACATTTATAAAACCTAAACAGGACGGCGAATCCTCCTATAATCATGTGCCTGCTGTCGTCTTGTTTCTTGAAGCCTTTATCCGTCCTATTTTAGGATTTCTGCCACGAAAGCGGCTTTTGACATCACTTAAACAAAATAAAAGACAAAGACAGTTCTGTACCACACTGCACTGTCATTTACTGTTACACCAAATCTCAGGTGTCAAACGTAAGGCCCATGGGTGAAAACCATCCCACCAAAGGGTCCAAGCTCATCCACCAAATGGTTCAATCCCACCTACCAAAAGGGTCCAATCCCATCTGCCACCCACTAAAGGGTCCAATCCCACCCGCCAAAGGGTCCAGTCCCACCAGTTTGACAAACCAGTATGATCTCAAGTGAATCAGCCCAGTGAAATAACATCATAACCTATAAATATTGACAACTACAAACTTTCTCTTTATTTTATTGGGAAAAAAAAGGAACATTACTTGCACCTACTTCTACAAACTATCCTATCACAAAAAATATGAATAACTTCAACAAACTTGAACAAGCTGAAATGTCTTGAGAGAAATAAGTGCAATTTCAAGGTCATTTTGTTAATGGTTCTCAAGTTTTTGTTCATTGTGGCTTCATTACACTGTCACATTCCACTTTTGAATACAATAAAACACATTTTCACCATATTTCTTGTTCAAATGCTTGAGTTTATCAAGGGCTTGGCTGCTTTCATGACTGTATTTGACTAAATGGTGTACATTTGTGGATATTTAGCACATTTGTTATTACAATGTGATAGAAAATAGCACAAAGAACAAAATAAATCTAAATCATTGTAAAATTCAATCCTTCACTGGTAAAATGCCTGTTTCTAGAAAAAAATACTATGTACTTAATATGAGTGGTGTATAAATGGTCGCAGATCTCAGCAGATGTTTTGTTTTTTTACTCCTGTTTGGTCATTTATTCAGGTTTTTATGAGTTGTTTTTGTAGAAAAATGTATCGTAAATGTTGCCAAACTATCAAAAATGACAAATAATACCGATAGACAAAGCAAAAAGCCTGTTGTGTTCATCATAAGCAACAATAAAAGACATATTATGGTTGTAGTAAACAGAAAATAATCATATATTGTAGTTAAATGTGCTCTATGATATGTAAAATATCATGTTATGTGAATGTGTCTTCAGTTCCCATTAATGAATAAAAAGTGTGCGAACGCTGAGGCTGTAAACCCTCAGTGAACACAACAGGAGAGTTATTCATTTCCCATTTGCAGAAGTCTAACTCCCTCTTACATTTTTTAATTTTGACAGCTCCGCCGCATCTCATCGAGAAACCCCAAGACGTCCAGAAGCTCATCGATGACTCATTGGTGTGGGAATGCAAAGCCACGGGGAAGCCGAAGCCGTCGTACAGGTGGATGAAAAATGGAGAGAACCTGGAGTCCACGGAGGTGAGTTCTGCCGACGGTACCGCTCAACAGGAAGTTTAGAGTCTGAGGTTAGACGCACGACGGCGGCAGATGTTTCTACGAACAGAACGGAAGAATATGGGAAAGAAAAACAAAACACATACCTCAACTTTAAACCATAAATCACAAAATGAGCAAGTTTTGTCATGAATAGAATAGAATAGAATAGAATAGAGAAAAGTAGAGTAGAACAGAGTAGAGTAGAATAGGACAGAATAGAATAGTGTAGAATAGAATAAAGTATAGTAGAACACAGTAGAATAGAGTAGAACAGAGCAGAATAGAATAGAATAGATCTTTATTATCATTGTTACAGAGACACTGTAAATCTGTTTATCTGCTCTGTTTCTGTTTAGCAGCAAACACTGAAAGTACAAATAGAGTAGATCAAAATATTACACAAAATACTGAAAAGTATTGGCAATATACAGCAAACTAACACTGTACTACAGATAGAAGAAACAGACAAGTATTCCCAAAGATCGATCTATCTATCTATCTATCTATCTATCTATCTATCTATCTATCTATCTATCTATCTATCTATCTATCTATCT
>JAPQRP010000024.1:34838871-34850103 GCA_037367295.1 Apogon hyalosoma | reverse complement strand
TTTTTTTTTACCATGAATAACAATGACCAAAATAATCAAATAAAAGAACAAAATAATCAACAAAATGAACAAAAATATTCAACTAAAAGAACAAAATAATCAACAAAATGAACCAAATAATCAACTAAACGAACAAAATGATTAAGAAATTGAACAAAAATTAATAAAATAACAAGCAACATGAGTAAAAATGACCAAAATAATCAAGAAAAACAACAAAATAATCAAGAAATTGAACAAAAATAAATAAAATAACAAGCAACATGAGTAAAAATGACCAAAATAATCAAGTAAAAGAACAAAGTAATCAACAAAATGAACACAATAATCAAGACACTGAACAAAAATCAATAAAATAACAAGCTACGTGGAAAAAAAATGACTGAAATAATCAGGTATAAGAACAAAATGATTGACAACTTGAACAAAAATGACCCAAAGTCGAGTTTTAAACCGGGTTTAATTCAACACTTGTCTGATGTTTCTAATCATTTGTGTTGCTTCTTGTCACGGGGTCAGAGGTCACATTAAATAGTGACTTAACCCATTGAACTCTGCTTTTTGTGTGTCTTTTAAGGCGGTGCACATATTTCTTTCTGACTGGATCCGACTCGCGCGGTCCGACCCTTCATTATTTCGTCTTATTCTATCGGCTGCTTTATCCTGGATGCTGGAGGACACTGAGTGGACGCAGCACGGCTTACACCTTATAAATAAACAGACGTTATGTTAATTTTCTTCATTATACAAGAAAAAAACCCGAACACAGCAGAGGATATCGATCAGTAGCTGAATGTAACACGTGTGTTTGGATTGAAACCAAGCTGTTGTTGTTTCACTTGAGGCGAAACTCACGCAAAGCTTCCCCTTTTTTCTCTTAAAAAACAGATTTTGGCTTGTTTTCAGGGAAGAATAATCAACAATCTGTTTCGCCAGTGGCTAACATGTTTATCAAAACCTTTATGAAACTTGGCTTTTGTGTTTGTTTGTTCGTTCGTTCGTTCGTTTGTTTGGCCCATCTGTTTTTTGAATATGAGGAAAAAAATGCACCTTTTATTGTCGTAATTAATGGGTTTTTCATTAGACAGTAAATATTAGGAGAGCTGATTTAATAAAATAGGCAAACGGGCTTAAATAGTAATCCTCAGAGGTAATGAATGCGATCTGACTGCCACACATCGCCACGCTCGGCCTTCTGGGATGCGTGATTAAAGGCTGCAGTGACTCTGTTGATTTTTTTTTGTTTTGTTTTGGTTTTTTTTGGCTGATTTTCTCGATGTAGATGTAATAAATGGTTATATTCAGAATGCATGGGTGGAGGGATTAATCAGCAAAGGTGTTGCATTGTTTGAAATGCCACCATTAACCACAGAGGCTTAATGAGTGGAAGAGGGAAAGGTCAATGATGTAAGCAGCAGTGGGAAGACCATGCACCATTTGTCCTTATTTATTACAGTGAATCAATCGAGACCTTTCAGATTACATAGTTCACAGGAACATTTCTGCTGACACTTATCTAACTTTGGACGAACACGAACAGAAAGATCAATTTATAAACCGACTGAGTCATCAGGCTGAATATAACCCACTTTTTGGAAACTTTTACGGCGGGGGTGCCAAACATGCGGCCCGTGGGCCAAAAGCGGCCCGCCGAAGGTTCCAAATCCGGCCTGTCGGATGGATTTGCAAAAACTGCACTGACGATATTTGAACAAATTCATGATTTTTTTTTTTTTCGGTTATGCACAGAACACAAACATATAAAGAACATACAATTTACACAGGTGGTAACCGGAAAAGGTAGAAGCTGAAGCCACAGGTTTATTTCTGCTTCTCCTGCTTTCCCATTTTGAATTACCTGAAGTTGCGATAAATAGAACAATAACACAAATTAATCTACATTCAGTTTCGTAAGTCACTTAGAGATTATTAGACCTTTATAGTCCTTGAGAATTTGACAAATGAAAATTTTTTTGAAAAACTCGACAACGAGCTACAGTTTCAATTCATCATTCAATTGATGCCTTTTGTTGACACCAGTAACAGTAACACAGCAATATTTTCAACATTTATTTGTACTTTACTTGTTTCAAACACAAACAACCCACTTAAATCATTATTCCCTTCACTTAACTTAAACTTTTTTTTTTTAAATAATTTCCATTGTTTTCAA
This sequence comes from Apogon hyalosoma, assembly GCA_037367295.1. Taxonomy (NCBI): domain Eukaryota; kingdom Metazoa; phylum Chordata; class Actinopteri; order Kurtiformes; family Apogonidae; genus Apogon; species Apogon hyalosoma. The sequence continues at coordinate 34,847,930 of JAPQRP010000024.1, read as the reverse complement.
ATATCCAATATCAGTCAATGGTGTTGAACTGGTTTTAGTTCAGGTTCCACGTACAGAGTAATATGATCTAAAGAAAAATAATATTATAACTTATAAATAATGACTCCAAATTTTCTTCCTGGTTTCATGTGAGGAAAATAATATGACATTATGCCTATAAATAATGACAATTCTACATGTTTCTCTGTTTTAGAGGAGTTTAGTCATAGAAGGTATTGCATGACTCCTCCTTGTTACTAGACCCAAATCATCCCCGAGTTCATCTAGAAGTTCTAAAATGGTGCTGTGGGTAGGCGATACGTCTCAGTTATTTTTTCTTCTGTTATTCCAAAAATGCTGACGTGAGCAGAACAGATTGGTTCTCTGCGTTGCCTTTGGTTGGGCCTATGCCGCCTCCTCACCACAACTGACGCCAGTTTTGCGTGAGGCTGTGCCAGTCAAAACCTCCTTTTCAGACGAGCTAAATATGGACGCAAAATCAGCAACCGCAACCAGTTTCAGCTTTGGTAAATCACATTTCGCACGCTACACTGCAAAAATCAAAATCTTACCAATTGTACTTTTCTCATTTCTAGTCCAAATATCTCATCATACATAAAACAAGTGGTGCCAGGCACAACAAACCCCACCCCTCGCAAACGTTTTACCTGATTTGCCCTATCTCTTATATTGCGAAAACATATTTTTGGTGACTTTGACCTTTGACCTACATTCACCAAAATTTAATGGGATCTATTCTGGACCACCTCGCACCTTACCTGAAAATTTTATGGAAATTGGTCCAGTAGTTTTTGCGTAAAGTTGCTGACAAACAAAAAAAAAAACAAAACAAAAGCAATACCCTCGCCTCCCCTTCGGGGGACGGGATAATAAGACATAATCACCTAAAGAGTAACTATTCAGTGAGATATAAGAACATATTTTTAGACAAGAGATCTTGAAAATCTTATTTCAAGAAATCTTACCAAGATAACTTTTAGTTGTTCCATTGGCTTTTATTTTTCTTTTTTTTTTTTTTTTTTTGCTTAATTCAAGATTTTATTTATTTATTTATTTATTGGCTTAATTCAAGCAAAAAAAAAAAAAATCTGCCAGTGGAACAAGTGAAAATTATCTTGGTAAGATTTCTTGAAATAGGATTTTCCAGATCTATTGTCCAAAAATACATTCTTATATCTCACTGAAAAGTTACTCTCAGTGATTATGTCTTATTTTAAGTTTGATGAGCTATTTGGACTAGAAATGAGAAAAATACACTTGGAAAGATTTTTGTTTCTGCAGTATAAATAAAGTTGGTATGGTATGGAATGGGTATGGTATGGGAATGGTATGGTATGGGTATGGTATGGTATGGTATGGGAATGGTATGTTATGGTATGGTATGGTATGGTATGGTATGGGAATGGTATGTTATGGTATGGTATGGGAATGGTATGTTATGGTATGGGTATGGTATGGTATGGTATGGGAATGGTATGTTATGTTATGGTATGGTATGGGTATGGTATGGTATGGTATGGTATGGTATGGTATGGTATGGGAATGGTATGTTATGGTATGGTATGGGTATGGTATGGTATGGTATGGTATGGTATGGTATGGTACTCCTCCCAATAATTTTACAGGAAACGCCCATGTTACATATTTATTCAGGTAAACAGGCTGAATTGGTTGCACGAGCTTTTTTGCCCATTTGAGAGACGCAGCCCTCGGTGCCTCCTCTACACAGATAAGCTTCGGTGTGTTTTTACGTGCGCAGTCAAGTTTGCACACGTTTTTACACGAGCGAACCTTCTTTAAATCAGACCCTTGGACTCTGCACGTGCAGGTTAGTGTTTATACTTTTACTAGATATGTGACAGAAAACAGAATCACTCTCTTTTCTCGGTATTACAGCCTTCGTTACTCCTAATTTAGCTTCATGATTATGTGTCTCCTCATCGGACAAGCGCTTAATGCTGCCGTATTTCACTTTTTCTGCTGCTTTCACAAAGAATGACACTTGAAATATTGCTGCTTTGTGTTGTACGGTGAGAGCGGTGGCTTATTGGAATCCCTCTTTTCTCGTGGCTGTGGCTGTTTTTTTTTTTTTGTTTTTTTTTTGTATCTGGAGGACCTCACTCTGCTGCTTTATTGACAATAGCTGCAGGATTAAGTGGCAGCGCAATTAAAGGGAGACTCCACCATGAAACAAGATTTAGTCCATTTAGAGAAGCACCTCACCGATGTCTTAGTGCACTGGCAGCAGGGTCGTTTCTGTCGGGCAGCGAATGTTTTAGAATTTCACCGACAATAGAATTAGAATCGGTCGACTCTAGAACCTGCTGACAGAGGTTAGGCTTACACTCACTTTTACCTGAGTGACGTTAGTTACTATTGAGCTTAAACGGTCTGCATTGGCTGAGGGGGAGGAGTGGAAGTGGGCGGAGCCGGGAGCAGCACAGTGCAGTCGGTTAGAGAGAAATGGAAGATTTTTATTGCTCGTAGCAGCGTTTTAGCGAGGTTTTTGCAGTGAATACTTGTCAAGAATTGTATATAATCGTGATGGTGCCTTTTTGGAGTGTTCTGCTAGTGTGTTTTGCCATGTTTTTGTCGAGTTTTGCTTTTTTTTTCACAGTTGTAATCCGTGTTTTTCTAGTTTGTATAGTTCATCGATAGTTACGCAGGATAAAAAAAAATGACTAGAAATAACTAAAAATAAGAAAAACATGGACACAGAAAGATCTAGACCAATAAATTTTTTTGAGCATATGTAAAATAGTTGAAAGTTTATTTCTATAAACTTATAAAATTTAATTATGAGCATTTACAGTTGTTTTTTTATAATAAAAATCTAAAAAAAAAATCGTGTTTTTTTACTATAGCACACTGTTTTAAGCATTGTTTACATATAGTAAGGATAATCAATGGATGGATATTGAAAGTTAAGTGTAAAAGAATTGGCAAAAACACATTTTCTGACACTTTTATTGCAAAAACAACATAAAGAAATCTAGGCCTGTTCTAATGGTTGTCCTTAAAGGGTTAAACTTATGAAATTATATTAGCGCAAAGTTTTCATGGAACCAGTGTTTTATTCAATCTTAAGAGAATGGGAGATGAATATTTTTTGCACAGCACTGCATCTATTAAAATGGTAAAATTGTAGAATGGCATAAACAGGTGTAGAAGTGATGCATGATCATGATGTACATTATATTTGCTTTAGAAAACACAAGGAAGTGTAGTTTTAGCCTTTTACTACATGAGGTGCAAAGTAGATTCAGATTCAGTCCATTATAATAAGTATAATAATATAAAAGTAATTAGTAATTATTATTAATACTTATAAGTATAATAATATAAAATAATAATAAGGTTTACGATCCTGCTCAAATGTTCATATTCTATAAGTTGTGAAGTAAATAGTCCCTGAATCATCCAAGATCAGAACATTATTTTTGCGCCATCCCAACAAAGGAATTAACATCTGCCTCTTTCAGACAGTAAAAAAAAGTGCTGTCGGATGCTTGAAATAACCATTATTTATCAAAACAGAGTTAAATAAATAAAATATAAACAAAAAAGAAAAACAAAAATGAACCCTTGCCATGTCTACATTTGAATAAATACCTAAATATATCGACACAGTACTTTTTAATATCGATACAGTATTGTGAAATTAAATATCGCGATTATATTGCGGAACCGATATTTTCCTACACCCCCAGTCACGAGCCAAAAAAAACACTAGGAACCGCTGCAGTGAAATGTAGTTTTTATGTCCTGTTTCGAACACACGGTCTTGTTGCTGTCAGTGTTTCTGTAGCTGCAGGTTAAATCCACATTCCAGAGGCTACACATTCCTTCACGACATCTATTCTTTTACACGTTTTTTTTTTTTTTTTGGCGTTCATATCAATCGATTCGACCCAGTGTTGTTGCCAAATGACATTGCCAATCATTTCCCTTCAGCATAAGGCGTACAGATGGTCCCCCCAGGTCCCTGCATGAAAAACTGCTGATTTGAGAGTAACGTCATGCTTAATTAATAGCAGCCATAAACGGGAGTGCTTTCCATGCACAGACTGATATACGCCACCATTTGCCTCCCTTGCCAGCAGGGATATTCGCCCCTGCACATCCGGAGCCGCTGAGCGTTATGGAAATGGAGGCACAACCTGCTCTAACACAGGATTAGTTTGTGATCTTTTTGGGCGAGGACAGTCTCTCTTTTTATGTGACAGTACCTTAATCCCCCGTGACTGGAGTTCAGGCCCGTTCACACACCCCTATGGAAATAGTTTTTAATGACATTATGGGTGAGCCTGAGGAAAACACAGGGAGATGAAGGGCACGAGGAGGCGCAACGTGACATGGAGATGGAGGAAAAAGTGCTCAAGGATTTAATACGGTGCCGAAGTCGCTGAGTGAGAACCTGAACTCGGAAAGATAACCCCTCACTGCCGACAATTACGGAGCACATCCTAAATTAACCCTTAAAGACCCAGTGCTACTTTTATGGCAGCTCCTAAATGACTTGTTCTCCATATTTAACCTTTCTTAAGTGATTTCTCCCCGTTTATTATAAGATTATCCTCTGTATTTTGTGTTTTTTCAATGTAAATCATGTATTTTCACATATTTAATTTACAGATCATGTAGATGTTCATTAAAGGTGGGCGATACTGGGAATTTTGGTATCGATCCAATACCAAGTAAATACAGGACTAGTATTGCCAGTACCAATACGGGTACTTTTTACTTGAAATGTCATGATCATTGAATAATTTTGTGAGTTTACCTGTAGTTTATTGATTATGATTATGTTAAAACACAGAGCAAAGATTTTAGGCAAATAAACATGTTTTTTTTTTTTATTAGCTAACTACAGTGTAAAGCGATTTAACAGTATAAAAAGAATAAAATAACCCCCCCTTTTACTAAACACAATTGTTTAAGAAAAAATAACAAGGTCAAAATAACAAAAAGCAACAATGTAACAAAATATAAATATAACAATGTCAATAACACAACAAAAAAACTTTCCATTTCATCCAGATATTTGTGAAAAATAAAGTTAGTAATGAAGTAACAAAGTCAGTTGTGCGAAATACGTAAACAAAAGCAACAATGTAATAATAAATATAAATATAACAATATAAACAACACAAAAGGAAAAAACTTTCTATTGCACGCACATATTTGTGAAAATAAAGTCAGTAGAGCAAGCCTCCAGCCGACGTATAGAAGAGAAACTGCAACAAAAGTATCGATCTCATCACACTAGTATCAGTCTAATACCAATACTCACCTTGGTATCAATATAATCGATATTTAGATCGGTACGCCCAGCTCTAATGTTCATTAAAGCTCAGATTTAAGCTGAGGGTTAATGTATCAGACAGACAGATAGACTTCATTTTGAACATCTAAGCAAAATAAATTACCCATTTAAACAAGACACTGAAATATATTGAAGGAAATAAATCAACCAAAAAAGAAAAAAACAAATGTGACACAGTGTATAACTAGTTCATTGTGGTTCTTTAACAATACTTTGTGTCCGAAAAAGAGCAGGAAGAAGCAGATCGTATATTGTCCAACACCAGTTTTACATGACTTGACACAAACAGAAACAGTGAAAAGTGAAGAAAAAGTCATGTCAAACAGTGGAAGTGCATACAGTTGAGATACTTTCTTAGATAAAATAAATGCATAATGTTTGTTATAAAATGTATTCCCTGCTTCGAAACAAGGCGCAAAAGACCATCGATAAGTTTGTGACTGGAAAAGGCAATTGTTTGTGATGCATTTGGACGTTTACGTCACCAAAATATGATGACGCAGGACTTAACTCCGCCCACTCTCCTCAACGGTCACTGAAGTTAAGTCGACAGAATCTACTGAGTTAGTTAGACAAGGATTAACCCATAAAGAGCCAGTGCTACTTCTGTGGCAGTTCACAAATGAATTTTTCTCTTAAGCGATTTCTCACCATTCATTGTAATATTATCCTCTTTATTTTGAAATGTTTCGGTGTAAATCATGTATTTTTCTATATTTAATTCACTGATCATGCAGATGTTCATGAAAGCTCAGAGTAAATTCAAAGGTTATTACATCAAAACAGAGAAAACTGAAGAAAAAGTGACTTTTTTTTTTTCTCAGTCAAATCTCTCATTAATTGAACATAAACCCAGTGTGTCCATTCGCTGTCACTTATCCGACTCCATGGGTTTTACTGGTGAATCGAGGTTGTAGAAGATGACGGTGTTTCCATGGTAACTACGGAACCTCGGAACATCCAAATGGGTCATATCTGATGAACGTGAAAAGATGACGGTTATTATGACCCATTATTTACATGGATTGATAGTTTAGATCTTAGCGGGTAAATGTGTTTTACCGTACACTAAATAAACTTTTGTAATTATATGAGTATAGTATATTAGTAGTTTTGTAGTACTTTAGTAGTATATGTATATTTAATTTTTATCTTGTAGCTTTCCTACGTTGCTTACATTTTAAGCTGTTACGTCCCGGCCTAGGGCTGTACCAGGACGTACATAAAATTGCTCTTAAACTCTCCCAACTCCCAAGTTACAAAAATGCCAGCTCAAAAAAAGAATCAGTTCGCAATTAGTTTTTTAAACAACTCAAAGAGGATAGGGGAGCGCTCATATAAAACAGCAAACAAAAGTCTTCTTTCAAACAAAAAGTCTTATCTCCTAAACTAACGGTTAAAAATAAAATACAATAACTAACTTAAACTCCCTAACCAAAACAGGAGAAAACGTGAAAACAAAAAGAGCCACCCTCCCCTACCAGAAAACTAAAGACTGTTACCAAAATACTGTTTACAACTAATTACAAAGGTCAACAAACTACTAACAGAAAACATCTATCGAACTACTATTTACAAATTACCGAAGCTACGAACACAAATATCTAGCGAAGCTGACCTTCACAAACACACAGGATCCAGTTGGAAGTTGGCAGAGCAGAGAGAGAGTTGCTGGATCCGCGGCCATTTTTAAAGGGCAGCTCATCGGGGAAAACGCCAATCAACAGCTTCCTGCAAACAAACAAATGACACAGCACCCCTACAGGGCTGGGGGAGAATTACATTCAGACCCACAAACAGGAATTATAACCCAGGGTCATAACAAAGCAGTGTACGAATTTTTAAGGAATGTTCATTGTTCCAGTGACAGTGACAGTAAAGATCTGTTCTATTCTATTCTATTCTATTCTATTCTATTCTATTCTATTCTATTCTATTCTATTCTATTCTATTCTAGTAGTTGCTTTTGGTCAGCGGTGTTTGTTTGGGTCTTTATGGGTCTTTTGGACCCTTTGGCGGGCCGGTTTTGGCCCATGTTTGGCACCCCTGATATACGCATTAAGCTGCACCTCATCACAAAAACAGCGGAACATTGAGGTGAATTTGCAATAGTCGTTTACAAGGGGTTAAATGTAGATTGAGGATCAAATGTCCAAGTTTTTTTTTTTTTTTTTTTTTTTTTACCTCGTCAGGCCTGGCCATCTTTAAATAGATCTTAATTTGATGGCTCAGTGACGAGGAAGACTTCCCCGGGCGCAAAGCGATAGCCCCGAACAGACGAGGAGGTACAGCATGACCACGTACACGGCACTTAGTATGTGCGGGCCATACCTATCAGAAAAGCAATTTTCACAATGCAGTCCTGCTCAGATGTTGCCATTTTCCTTCCCCTGTTCCTTCCCCTCCTGCTGAAGGGGAAACAGGCCCCGTGGTTCAGGCGCAGATATAAATAGGCCATGGTTTTATTTCACTCTCATAAACATGCAGATTGATTAGGGTCATTTTCTGCTAGCCTGCCTCCATCCACCCAAGCCTTTCCCTCCATTAGTGATGAAAACCTAGATTTATTGCCACGTCTGTCACATGCAGACCATAATTCACTGGCCCAGTGGCTGGCTGTTTTTATGTAGATGAGCACCGGGAATAAGGCATATTAAAGCTGCATGTGTGTGTGTGTGTGTGTGTGTGTGTGTGTGTGTGTGTTTTGTCCACAGGAACGCATACAAGTCGCCAGTGGTGCGTTGTCAATCAGCCGCCTGACGCTGTCCGACACTGGGATGTACCAGTGTGTCGCCGGGAACAAGCACGGCGAAGTCTACTCTAACGCCGAGCTCAGAGTTATAGGTAAGACTACCCACAAGGGGGGTAGGGGGTGGGGGGGTGATGTGGGAGGGGTTTTGGTACGTCGTCGTCATGTGTCAAATCAGGATTTTTACTGACGTATGATTCACGAGGCGTATTCATCACAAATTCACTTTCATGACTGTAAATTGATTGACACGGACGCTTGATATTCTGCTATAGGGTCCGATCGGGCCGAAGTGAATGTCGGCATGAAAAAGTACATTTGCGCGCGTCATTTATCAGGCGGGCTCATTTTTTAGCTAAAGATCTCTATTTTACGGAACTGTTATCCTTTTTAAAATACCACATGTAGAAAAAAAAGTTACAGCTGATTTTGTCGATTGTGCTTTTTACACCATAGCCGTAGCCATAAAGCTTAAAATATTTATGTCCGTTTCAAGTCCACACGTTAACAAGTAGCAATTTGACATTTATCACCGAAAAATTTTATCTCCCCGAATTTTCTTATTCATAATGTTAAAGTGCTTATAAATACCTACTCAAATATGTCTAATACATGCATATAAGTTACTGTGTTTACATGACGGAGAGTTACCGCTTCATTGGACCCTATAGTTTATTTAGTTTATTCTTTATACTGCTTATTTTTTCTTATTCTAATTTTACCTCTATTTTTTTTTTTAATGTATGACATTTATCAAGGTGAGAGAGAAACAGTATCTCAATTCTCCGTATGTCCAGCGCATCTAGTGGCTTAACAATAAAGAATCTTTGAATCTTGAATCTGAATACAGATGCCCGTTTCATAAACTTTACTCACTTTAACTTAAAAGGGTCATATTTATCTAAATCCACTTTTATTAGTCTTTGGTTCATTTATTTGTGTATTTGGACCCTAATAGTTCACACAGTTTGAATTTGAACCCTC
>JAPQRP010000024.1:34794239-34804316 GCA_037367295.1 Apogon hyalosoma | reverse complement strand
AATGCACAGTTCATCATTTTTCAAATAAGGATTACAATATAATGGTAACAAAAAAGAGAAATGTTAATGAACATATACATGATCAGTGAATTAAATATAAGACAATACATGATTTACACTGAAAAATGCAGAATGCAGAGGATAATATTATTGTGAGATGAGATTGTGAGATGTTTACTGAGATTAGGTCAGGACGCTCTTTACCGTCTCCATCCCATGTTCTGCTCTTTGGGATTATTTTTATCTGCAACACCGTGGCTGATATCATTTTTCAAAGTGAGAATCCGCCAGCGCAGCATGAGTAATCCATCTTGGTTCCTCTGACAATTTCCTGTGGAACATGTGTGTGCTCTTTATTCCTGAAGGGATACCTCAGCACACCAGAACAGATGAATATCTCTGGAAGGGAATAAACCACAAGAGCAATTTGTGATTAAAGAAATCCTCTGGAAGTACATACCCCCACCCCCCGGCGGACCACGCCGATAAACTCCCTTTTCACGCAATGCAATTACCAACACAATCGCATCATGTTCCACAGGCGGGAATTAAGACGCGTTCAATCAGCCTGTTTCATTAAGACACCCCACCATTAAAAATACACACTTTTACACAACATTTATTTCGTGAGGGTTCATTTGCAGTGAGATCCTGAGACAGCAAACAGTCTAGACACGTGTGTGCGATAAAGAGGGAGGAAGAAAGAGGGTTATTGTTGGTTTTTTTTTCATTATAATCACTGATAACGTGACGTTCACGTTTGGGGACATGGATCCTGAGCAGTGTTTCCTCCTTTATTGTTTAAGTGAGACTAAACTCCAAAGTGTGCTTTCATTATCTTAACATTTAGAGCAGTGATGTCAAGCTCATGTTAGTTCAGGTTCCACATCTAGTCCAATTTGCTCTCCAGTGGATCAAAGCAGAAAAAAAACACCAAAAATGTTTTAAAGGAGTGATATTTAGCTTTTTTAAATGAAATTATGCATTTTAAAACATCTCCCTTTGGTCTACATAAACTGTAAAGGCTATGCTTGGGTCTGAATTCTTCATTAACCCTTTATAGGGTACCCATTGAAATACTCTGAAATTCTCAATTTCATCTTTAGTGTGTTATTACGCTTTGTCATCTACCTCCTCTTGGCATAAAACATCCGAGCAGCACTTGCTAAAACGTAAAGACATGCAAGAAAACAACTGTTATAAGGTCACAAACTGACAAAAATCACTCACATTCACTATTTACAGCTTCAAAATGTCCATAAAATCGGAACTGTTGACCTGTAAAGTAAGGACTCAAGAAGAACAATGTCGAGAAAAGTGGGAGAAATGGTCTGTTTATACGACGACAGGATAAGGACGATCTTATTGATAACAACACTGGAGCAAACTGTAGAGACATGGCAATCCACTATGTTCTTCTTCCTTTGAGTTTTTCATTTCTTTATTTTATTTTTTGTCTTCCTTCTGTATGTCCATATCTGCTGCATGTTCTTGAAAAGAAACAATAAAAAGAAAGTGTTAAAAAAAAAGTCCATAAAATCCGTTTGAATCACTTTATAGTGTTTCTAAAAACCAACCGGCTTCTTGACCTCACTAAGGCACAGGATTGGCCCCATATTTAATGTTTGAGGAAATGACCAAAAATAGTCACTTGCCTGTTAAAGGGTTAATTCAACTCCACAGGTCCATCTTCAACCCTATTTTTGAGTAATGACACAAAAAAAGTCATTTTGAGCGCTGGCCCTTTAAATGCACATCACCCCGCCCCCTCCAGGTTGTGGACCGTGCTGCTCTGTCCCCTTCAGCCACTTGAGTTCGTTAATTCAACCAACAACCGAACATTTTAGGAAATCGGCTCAAAATGTGGACATATTTTCAGTTTTTACTACAACCGCTGCTGCTGATAAATAATTAACGGCGTTTTTGGAGAAATGTTCGTCAGAAGTCTGGACCTTATATGTGCAAATGTCGTGACGTAACTAGTTGTAAACGTAACAAATTAAGAAGGAATTGAAACAGGTTGTAGAAATCCACTCGTTTTTTGCCAAAATGAATCTAAAGATAGCTTAGCAGCACCTGGAGGGTTCAAATTCAAACTGTATGAACTATTAGGGTCCAAATACACAAATAAATGAACCACAGACGAATAAAAGTGGGTTTAGATAAATATGACCCCTTTAAATTACATAATGAAAATGTTTATGTATCCTTAGTATCGTACACGTACTGTAAGGAGTGAGTGAATGCTGAGGGCCCGCCCACACCCTGTATGCTTGGGAGCTGTGTATGATCAGCACACACAATGACATTTTCTGAAATGCCATGAAGCTGATATCTATGTATTGTTTTTCACCATCACAGGGTGTATTATTACTGACTCACAGTGATTCCTTCCATTTCCTCTGACCCGGTTGTGGAAACGGTTTCATTGCTTGTTGTCTCCGTGTTTGTTGCTGCTCTGGTGCGTGGAATCTCCATTCCCACAATGCACTTCACGACAAAATTTCCAAAAATGCTCGAGTGACTTATTGGTTTGGTGTGTAAACAAACAGACTGCTTGTGATGGAGTCATCTTCGAAGTTGTTCATCGTGAGGGAAGTGATTTAGGTGCATAAGCACGGAAAGACGAATGGATTAGTGATAATTAGGCTGTCACTGGGGTTGGACACATTTGAAGAAAAATTAGTGATGAAAGTCATACACTGCTTAAAAAAAATACATACAATTTTACCAATATTATGATAAAAAATAATGTTCAGTTTATCATTCACACATGTGCATTACAACTCACAGGTCACAGTGGATCTACACATACACAAAACATTTAATAACAGGATGAATAGTGTTAAAATTACACTTAGTTCTTTTACGACATTTCATGTTCATATTTGTTCAGGTTATCCACATTTTATTGTCAAAGAACAGTTTGTTAATGTAAATATTTTCAGAATGTTAGTTCTTTGCACTAAAACAGACAACAATTTGGAGTTGTCATTATTTATAGGAATAAAGTAATATTTTTTTCACATTAAACTAAGAAAAAGATTTGGAATCATTATTCATAGGTTATTATGTTATTATTTTGCCTATTTTTGTCTGTATGTGGAACCTGAACTAAAACTTAATATCTTCAGTGTAATCTTTACACTTTGGAAATCCATCCTGTGGGCCGGAGCGGACCATCTGGTGGGCCGGTTTTGGCCCACGGAACATATATTTGACACCCTTGGTCTATACGCATGTGTGTGTGATGAAGAGGGTTATTGTTGCTTTTTTTTTTTTTTTTTTCAATATAATCACTGATAACACGATGCTCACGTCTGGGGACATTGATCCTGAGCAGTTTTTTCTCCTTTATCGTTTAACTGAGACTAAACTCCAAAGTGTGATTTCATTTATCTTAACATTTAGAGAATAAATCTAGTGGCCAATTCCCTGAATAGAACAGCCAATTGAATAGAGCTGTTAGCATTAAAATGCAGAATGCGAGTGCGCAAGTCATGCTTAATCCATAGGAAGTTATTAAAAAAAGGAAAGAAATAGTCAAAATCATCCCAGCTGTTAACGCTGTGGGGGGAAAACCTGCAATTTCTGCTTCCATTATGGTAATACACACTGGAGAGGTAGCAGTAGCAGGAGTGTGCGCATTTCAGAGTCAAAGAGATTAATACTCCTGTCCCCTGGCCTTGTTTTTATAAAGCAACAGTATTGGCAAAGAAAGCTTTAATGCCAGCCAGTGCCCTAGAGACAAGTGTCGATGCACTGTAAACTGAAAAGGAAAGTCATCTGAAGAGCCTGCTCTTAATCCAGCTGAATAGAAAAACAGCACAATAACGCAGCGCCCTTTCTCTGCAGGGCTTGTTTTGTGGCGGTCGTTTTAACCCATAAAGACCCAAACATCCACCGGCGACCGAAAGCATCAATTGATTAATACCTATTGATCCACTAATCCTGTCAATACATGCAAATAACTGGTGTAAAATGCAGATTCACCTCTTTTATTTTCTAGGATAATATGTACAAGTAGTTGTGAAATGGGAATAAAATGAGCAAAATACTGGAAACATAAGGAAAAAATGAACCAAAAACCTTTGAAATATAGCATTAGAGTGAACAAATCCTTCTAAAATGAGAATAAAATAAGCAAAATATTTGAAAAATAGGAGAATTCATCATTTCACAACATCCAGAACCCTGTGTTTAGTCTGTTAACCCTCAAAAACCAAAACCACCGACTGATCTAAACTGTTTAATACCTGTTGATCCATTAATCCTGTCAATCCATGTAAATAATTGGTGTAAAATGCAATGCAATACAATATTTACAGAGAAAAATGCAAAATCCAGAAGACAATATTATAATAAATGGTGATAAATCACTTACAAAAGGTTAAATAGAGAGAAAACTTCATTTGGGAAGTGACATAAAAGTAGCTCTGGGTCTTTATGGGTTAATTATTGTCTTGGTTTTAAAGCCGGAGCCTTATTTGGAACATGGGTCACAAAAGGACCTGTTATATTACACTGTTGAGGTCGGATCGACATCTCAAAAAGATCCTTGTTAAGTGCATTTACTGCATAAATAACAGTAATTATCTTCAAGGTACGGCGCTTTTCCTACAGCACAAAGATTCTGTGAACTCAGAGAGCTGATTAATAACTTTAACACCAGGGGAGTCCTTTGTTTTTACTCTAGTTTGTATTCTTTCTTTTGGCTTCCAGACATTTTCTTTGTGTTTTTTTTCCCAACCCTCCCTCATGTGTTGTTTCTTCATCCTGACTGTCATCTTCACGGATCCTCAAACGGTTCAACCCAAACCCACAGCTGGGGTTCCTCATCCGGCCTCATGATGGAAGACACAGTTGTTTGTCCGTGCGGCGTCGTACATGTTTCTGGAGCTACGTTCATTTAATTAGCTCTGCTTTTAGTGTGCTGTGTTTGTTGCCTGCAGCGGCCTGTGTACATAGTGGAGTAAAACAAATATAGTTATCAGGTCAGGGCTAAATTTGAAAATAAATAGTGTCATGACACGCTTTCTATGTTTTGGGGCTTTTGTTTGTTTAATAGTCCAGGGGCGTACAAAACTGAGGTGTGTGTCCACGTAAGAAACACCAGAATCTACTGAGTATAAAGATGGACAGATAACCAGCTATTATTATTATTAGTAGTAGTAGTAGTATTAGTATTATTATTATAAGCTTTGTTTATTTAATGTTCTTTACAGGGTTTCAGTGTGTTTAGTCCTGTTGAATGCCCTATACAGTCCGACTATAACTGTCTTACTTTTTTTTATATTGTTTTACAGTGAAACAATGAAACAGTGATCAGTCTTTTACTCACTACATGCGTGTATATGTCAAATAGTATTAGTAATAGTACTTAGTAGTATTTATTAATGGATTGAAATGCTAGTCCCTACACCCGGTTACAAATGTCTGTACAGACGCAACGTTAGCATGATGACACGATCACCAGGGCAGTAATCAGTCATAACATTCACATTAGTAGAAACCTGTAAAAAAATATATATATATATTCTGACTTTTTTTTTCTCAGACTTCTGGCTTTAATCACAGAATTCTGACTTTTTTCTCATAATAATAATAATAATAATAATAATAATAATAATAATAATAATAATATATACAATGGACCTTTTTTTTTCCCACTGGCCTCAGTCCTCCTTCGAAATTATTAGTTATTTTGCTGCTGTCGTTTTGTTTTTTTTTTTTACTAGTACTTTCCACTGTGCAACTGCTTGTTTTTTCACTATTGTTTTGTTTTGTTTTGTAGTTATTGTATTACTATTTTCTTACAAGATTTCTTCTTATGCGTTGTTCATTTGATGTTCGTGCTGCTGTTGGAACCTCAATTTCCTGAGGGTTCTGCCCAAAGAATCAGTAAAGTTCTATCTAATCTAATTTAATCTAGTCTAGTCTAGTCTAGTTTAGTCTAATCGAATCTAGTCTAACCTAGTGTAGTGTAATCTAATCTAATCTAGTCTACTCTAATCTAGTTTTAACCTAGTCTAACCTAATCTAATCTAATGATAATCATAATCTAATCTAATCGAATATAATATAATCTAGTCTAGTCTAGTCTAATCTAACCTAGTCTAGTCTAATCTAATGTAGTCTAGTCTAATCTAATCTAATCGAATATAATCTAACCTAGTCTAGTCTAATCTAATCTAACCTAGTCTAGTCTAATCTAATGTAGTCTAGTCTAATCTAATCTAATTAATGCAGTTTGTTTCAGACTGGATCAAAGTGGTGGATAATCTATAGCTATTCTGCTTTTGTCGCTAACAAATAATAACAACAAATAATTGTAGGTGTTGTTTACAAATGGCCTGAGCCTCTGTTCCATTTTATCTGTTTAACTTTGCTCAATTTGAGGTGTTCTCCTGAGGACTTTGGTCCATTCGGTGTCGTGGTATTTAAATTAAGCCGCATGGATGCAACTTTACATCTGAAATAATCTCGTAGTTAATCATCCTCCGTCATCGGGCCATGTGGTGACGCTGTGATCATTTGCAGCAGGTAATGATCCATGTGACAAGATGAGAACCATTGGCACAGGTCTGAGTACAGCAGAAATCAATATCAATTACACCTATATCGGAGAATTGTCAAAAGTAAATGCCCAGGTGTCCCTGCTTCACCTGCGTCAGCCAGTCGCTCTGTTTGACTGTAGGAACAAAACATCACAAAAATGAGTGTCACTAATTGTCCGTTAACCCTTTAACCCCTGAGCCGTGATTCCAGGTAAAGGTTCTGCTGTGAACTGTCGTCTGTTTCAGGTTCATAAAAGCTGCTGTGAGTATGTGCTTGTGTTCCTTTTCTTCAGTGGTTTTGTTTTACTGTGTTTTAGGGTCAAAACAACTGAGCATGCTCAGATGTCTATGGAAAGAACAAGGTCTATTCTATCAGCACATTTTGAAATTCTTCCTATTGGCGAAACGGTTGAATTTGTATGAATATTTAAAATAAATCATACATTCAGAACGCTCACCACAGACACATCAGGGATTAAAGGGTTAACATTCAACCCACAACAGAATTCACTAATGAACACCTGCAGTGGTGAAACTTTAAATACCGTCGTCTGCAGATCCACTTTGTTTTAGTTTGTGTTGCACTGATCTTTGCAGTTTATATTTTTTGTTTCTGTTACTGAGAAAACTCAATCTCATTTTTTTTTTCTCTTTCGTAGCTTCAGTTCCACTCTTACTTTGTCATATATTGTATATTTTTCATAAACATGCGTGCTGTCACATACTGTTATGGAAAGAACAAGGTGGAGTCCATCAGCACGTTTGGGAACTTTTCCTATTGAGCAAACGGTTGAATTTTCATGAATATTTAAAATAAATCCTCCATTCAGACACGTCAGGGGTTAAAGGGTTAACGCTGATGCTGAAAACTTGACGACCGAACAGGACACGCGTTCATTTCATCACGAGAGGTTGCACCGCCGCTGCATCGCACACGGCAGGTTTTAGCGTCCTGGGTGTCGGCGGCACAGCTGGGCTTGATTCATGCCGCTGACAAGGCCGTTTCTCTCCGACGCCGCACACGGTGGGGAATCTGAGGAGAGACAGCCTTTCAATTTATCTCCGACGGCCCCTCCCCGCTATACACTTCAGGGTTTTTAAAGCAGTCAAGAGCATAGATCAACACCTGAAGTTGGGTCCCGCCCCTTTGTCCCGGCTCAGAGGATATGGTGACCTCGGCTCTTACTCTGCCCACTGGCCTCCAGCGCTGTTAGCAACGCCGGCGCTTTGATACAATTACGATTAGAAACATTACCCGCAGGTAGGTCGATGACGGTCATTGTGGCTCGGAAACAGCAGCACACCTCGTCTTATCTGTGAGCCGAGTTGGGTGGAAAAGCGCCGTCAAAACACAGTCTCAAACACATCCCCCCGCAGTCGTTTTCCCACGCTTCCTTTCCGGTTTGGTATACTGGCGTTACCTAGTGAACGCCCGAGTCGAGTTAACACCCATTCACGCTCGCTTTAGATGCCTCCGTTGCGTTTGATTGAGCGTTTGTCAATAAATCCACCAGATGGCGCCGCTCTGAATGAACGTACTGGACAAATACCATGAAGAAGAGTAAAGTTTTATAAGATAAGACTTTATTTATCCCATCGTGGGGATTTTTCACAGTTTACAGCAGCAAGAAACAAGCAAGTGAAAGAAGAAGAAGAAGACAATGATAACAAACACGGCTACGACAGAGGAGGTTTTACTAACGCGATACTAATGTTGATATTGTGAAGGGCAGTTGTTGTAAATATGTTGGTAGTTTTTCACTAACTCACACCTTTGCTCTTTGAAAAGTTCCACCATTGCTCAAAATTATTCTCCTCAAATCTCAACACTGCCCCCTGTGGTTCCCAGAGGTACTGCAATATATTCTCCATTTGGGTTCACATATATAAACGCCCAGAGGATGGACAGAAATACAGATGTAATTTAAAAAAAAAGCTGTCAAACTTCTCTGTTATAACTAAATTATTGTTAGTTTGAATCTATTGTCATTGCCTGCTTTTAAAACCTGTTTTCTTTACTGGCGTGTGCTGCTGACCTCTTGGCCAGGTCGCCCTTGTTGTAAAAGAGATGTTGATCTCAGTGGGACTTTATCTGGTTAAATAAAGGTTTAAGAACGCAGAGGATGGACAGAACGCTGTGTCCTTGTATGTATTTGTCTTAACATGAGCATGAATAGGCCTTTACCTGTGTTTGCAGACTGTGCTGTTACAAATGTTTACGTTGTTTACATTATTTACACTGCTGCTACTACATTTGCATATTTTATACTACCTTCATTTTTTTAATCTTAGCCTTTCATACAGTATACCTCCATTTTGTACATATTTTTCAATTGCACACTCATATTTTTATGCTTTTTTAAAGATGTCTGTATCTGTTGTATTGCTACTTAGATGTAAGTGTACTGTCACTGGTAGAGACCACCTGCAATTTCATTGCACAACTGGTGTAATGACACTAAAACCTATTCTATTCTATTCTATTCTTTGTGCACATAGACTTATTATTTGGTGAATTCGCCGTCAGCTGGTGACAGTCTCTTCCTGTGGTCTCATGGCTGAGTAACTCAGCTGATAGAATCTTAACCCTTATTTTCACAAGCCTGTTTTATTTACCCTGTTAATTAAGTCGAGATACCTACAGCTCCACCCTGCAGTCACATTACCCATCAGCCACGGCGTTCTCCACGTCCCTCAGTGTTCATTATCGGTCCTGTTTGGAACTCTCACATCACAATCTCATCTGTGATTACGCATCGTGTTTGCATGTTGAATTCTTATGAGCGTGCTGCTATTCTTCAAGAGCAGGGATGTCAAACTCATTTTCTGTCAGGTTCCAGTAAAATACTGTCATACTAACCGATAAATAATGACAACTATGGATTTTTCTCTTTGTTTTAGTGCAAAAGGGCATTACAAGACATTAAATCATAAAAAATAAAAAAAATAAATAAATATTTACATTTACAAACTATCCAAACAAAAAATATATGAATAACCTGAAAAAAATAAAAATTTTAAAGAAAATAAATACAATTTTAAGATAAGTATAGTATTAAAATAGTAGAATGAAAGAATAGACATAAAATATGAATGGACACAATATTATCAGTATGTGACAGTATATGTGTTTATGAACTCAAGTCTCAAGTATAAAAATAGTGCCTTTATATTTTGATAAACATTGAATAAATATTGCATTATAAATGATATTGCAAAAACATTTACATTTACAAACTATCCAAACAAAAAATATGTGAATAACCTGATAAAACTGACTATTAGTTGAATTCATACCAAATTGCATTTATAGATTGCCAGTGACCCAGAATAGATGTGATTACATTTTGTGGAAAGTAGGACAAAGTTCAAATTTGTAAGTCATTTTTAAATCTTTTTATTTTTCCCCATTTACTTATAATGAGTGAAATTTCACATCTGTGGCAGCAAAACTATTGGTTGAATTCATACCAAATTGGGTTTATAGATTGCCAGTGACCCAGAATAGATGTGATTACAT
>JAPQRP010000024.1:34770010-34784719 GCA_037367295.1 Apogon hyalosoma | reverse complement strand
CCTATCTCTTATCATTACGAAAACACATTTTTGGTGACCTTGACCTTGACCTTTGACCTACATTCACCAAAATTTAACGGGATCTATTCTGTATCACACCTTTCTCAAAAATTTCATGGAAATCGGTCCTGTAGTTTTTGCATAAACTTGCTGACAAACAAACAAACAGACAAAAAAAACTGAACCAAAAACAATACCCTTGCCTCTCCTTCGGGGGGCGGGGTAATAACTCCACAAGTACTGGTCGTACCAATATGCAGTTTTCGCCTGTCTGATTCTTGACCCAAACTACATAAATACTGCAAAAGGCAAAGCCCAGCTCTGTCCAGTTTTTCAGTTATAAAGCTGATACACATACACACACGCACACAGAGGTCACTTGGCTTTTAGATTATAAATGGGAGAAAAAAAAAGGAAAAAAAAAAGCAGGAAAACTTGGAACTTTGACCAATAAAATGTAACCACATCTATTCTGGGTCGCTGGCAATTTATAAACCCAGTTTGGTATGAATTCAGCCAATACAAAACAAACAAACCAAACCAAAAACAATACCCCTTGGGGGGCAGGGTAATAAAATGAATAAAATATTCAACACAAAAGGCAAGGATGAGAAAGATAATCCAAAAAAGTGGACACAATTAAACTGAAAATGAGCAAAATAATAAAATAGGTAATAACAAAAATGAAGAAACAATCAACAACATGGACAAAAATTCACTCAATAATCAGTCAAATGAAGAATGGCTGCACGAACAACCAGCTCCAACACTTACTTTCCACTTCTTTCCACTTGCTCTTTCCTGAATGCTCATTGTGACGGATGATTCCAAAACTAAACCAAAAGTGAAACAGCAAGTGCGAGCAGGAAGCGAACTAACGACGGAAAGTTAATGCGGCGACCTTACCCTTTTGCGTAGAATAACAACACATGCAAATAAAGCAGCGTAATTAAAGGGAATGGGCTCCTCTCCCCCGCGTTCAGCCTGAATGTGTTACGAGTCGGTGGCGTTTAACCGGCCGCCCCGACTCCTTTTTACTCCTTCATAGGTGAACAGAGCCATTTAGCGTCCACACATCATTTTCCCTCCCACAATCAGGCCGACGCCGTCTCATATTTACAGTCGGCGGATTCACCAGAGCTTTTCACATAATTAGAATTCACTGTGCTTTGATGAGTTGGGCAACCCTTGATTTCCCTCAGTGCCTTACCTTTCAAGGGCACAATTTCCATTTTTGCTTGTTATTTAGAAAATGTCAAGTTTAGTTAAGGCCCTTTGACCTTTTGGAAGAACTTGTGGTCATTGTATAAAGGCCACGGCGCCGCTGTTGTCCTAGATACCTCCAAGTCATGCGCTGAATTAATCACCTCCCGGAAATACAGTCCTATTCGTCATCGTTGTCATCCACGAAGAAGCAGAACTTAATTGCAGATGCAGAAAAATGTTGTGTTGCACAGTTTGTTAGGCGTTTTATTTTTTCTGCTTTGTCAGCCAGAGTTAGAGTTAAAACTGTATGACGCTGTGTTTGTTGCTATCGTAACCCATCACTGATAATAAATGATTCTGTTTTTTGTTTTTTTTTTACCTCAGGGTTTCCATTCTGGACAACGGTAACCTTCGTATCTGGAACGCCACCAAGGCTGACGCAGGCCTGTACACCTGTGTGGCGAGAAACCAGTTCGGCGTGGCGAGCAGCACAGGGAGCGTCACGGTTAAAGGTATTTCCTGTTCCCTCTTTACATTTCATCACTGTCTCTTTTGCAGCCCAGTGAACAGGCAGCCTGGCCAATAAAACACCTTCCACCTTTTGCAAATGTATGCTTTTCACTGTGACGGCACGTCGAGTTGTTTGATATTTCATTCTGCTCCTTGAAAACGAACCTGAAATATTCAATTTCATAAATAAAAAATGACCAACATGGAGTGGAAGGATGTTGTTTTTCATTTTTCTTTTTTTTTTTAACCCATAAAGACCCAGTGCTACTTTATATTTCTTTATTTTTAACCTTTCTAAAGTGATTTATCACCATTTATTCAAATAATATCCTTTGTATTTTGTATTTTTAAGTGAAAATCTTTTTTTTTCATATATTTAATGTTCTGGTTATGTAGATGTTCATTAAAGCTCAGATTAAAGTTATTATAGGGTTATTATATCCAAAACAGAGAAAAGTGAAGGAAAAGTGACTTTTTCAGTCAAATCTCTCATTACCTAAACATAAACCATCCACTGTCATTGATCCAACTCCATGGGTTTTACTGGTGAATCAATGTTGTAGAAGGTGATGGTGTTTCCATGGTAACTATGGGTCACTATTTTCTCATCTTTTTATTAATTTTTTAAAGTTGTATTCATTTTGTTTATTATTTTATCCATGCAACTTATTATTTTGTTGATTTATTATTCATTTTACTTGTTTTTATTCATTTTGTTACTTATTTTGTTTATTTTTCTACATTTTGTTACCCATTTTATATTTTTTCTTCAATTTTGTTCAGTGTGTGACTTATTTTTGATTTATTATTGTTTTTTTCCCCATTTTATTGATCAGTTTAGTTGTTTTTGTTTGTTTAGTTGCTTGTTTTATTCTCTTTTATTTCATTTTAGTAAATAAAATGCTTATTTTTCATGTTCTTGACTTTTTTGTAAGTTTTTTTAATTCATTTTTGTTCATTTTGTTTATTATTTAACATAAGCCCAGTGTGTCCATTCACTGTCATTGATCCAACTCCATGGGTTTTACTGGTGAATTATTGTTGTAGAAGATGACAGATGGGGTTTCCACGGTAACTACGGAGCCTCTGAACGTCCAAGTGGGTCATATCTGATTACCATGGAAAGATGAATAACTGTATTTTACACCAATTATTTACATGTATCAATAGAATTAATGAATCATCAGGTATTAAACAGTTTGATGCTTTTGGTTTTTGAGGGTTATCAGACTAAAGACAGTGTTCTGGACTTTATGAAATGATGAATTCTCCTCATTTTTCAAGTATTTTGCTCTTTTTCTCCTCACTCTAGAAAAAAATGTGTTCACTTTAATGTCATATTTCAAGGGGGTTTGGTTCATTCTTTCCTATTTTTCTAGTATTTTGATCATTTTACTCTCATTTTACAACTTTTTGTTCATAGTATCCTATGACTAAATGAGATGAAACTGTATTTTACACCAATTACTCACATGTATTGATAGGATTAGTGGCTCAACAGGTATTAAACAGTTTACATCGGTGAATGATTTTGGTCATCAGTAGATGTTTGGGTCTTTATGGGTTAAGGATCCAACCCTCTCGCCCTCTCTGTCTTTGGATAAGCCACAAGTAGTGCTGTATTATTTATTCATTTATTATTTTTTTCTTCCCGTCTGTGCTGCCATTACCGATGAGACGCCTCTGTTGCTGTGTCTGTTTGCAGAGGTGAAAACATTCAAGTCACTGCCTCGGTGCCTCCAGTTCTGTCAGAGGATACGCTGTGTGAAAAAGCCCTAGTGTTGTTAGATCATCTGGGCTGGGGATTGCATTTCTGCTCTGCTGCTGTGACTTATTATACTTCATTAAAAATGAATGTGAGCTGGGTATAAAGTGCTGCGCATTGAGTGGCTGTATTCTGTGCACACTGCTGTTTTTCTGTCCTATTTCCACGGGGGATAGTGTTCTCACCTCCTCTGGTTCCTGGGGGATTTGCTGACATATTCACTGAACTATACCCTCATTGTGACCCCCCCTCTTCTCACAGAGGTTGCATGGTTCATTTGTGTTATTGTTATTTGTTGTGCCTTGACCTTCCTTGTCGACCGACTCGTGTGGATTTATGGAATTTTTGATCTTTGCTATATTGGCCACGGGGAGAAAAGTTCATGTCTGGTATCGAAAAGGTTTGGTATTGATTAGCATGTACATTTTAACAGATTACTGGGATTTTTTTTGTATCAAAGCTTGTTCATTCCATGTCGTTTTTGGAGTTAAAGCAGCGTACAGGCGGTGAGAGTCAGAGATGGATGTAGACACATGGAAAAGTATCTATTCAAAAAAAGACAAGAACTCGCTCATGAAATCTATCAAAAAATGAGACTAAACAGCAGTTTTGGAAAGTGTATGAAGGGCTTTATATTTTAATAGATTCTCCAATTGGACTCCAGTTGAGAAGGTCTGAATTTGATTTCTGATTCAGTTCCCTTACTAATTTCAATCATAAATGAAAGAGATCACCAGGGAAATGTGTAAATGTGTATAAGGAACCCTTTAACCTGGTGCATTATTATAGAAAACCTGTGGGTTAGGTTTAGGGTTAATATCAGACTATTCAGACAAATACTAGATGGACAGTTCATTCACTATAATGTCCATTTACATCAGTCATATCCTACTCACCATCAAAACTGGAACATTAACCTTTAAAGACCCAAACGGCTTTAATCAGAGCTTTTATGAACATCTACATGGTCAGTGAATTCAATATAGGAAAATACATGATTTTCACTGAAAAAAATGTAAAATGCAGAAGATAATATTACAATAAATGCCAATAAATCACTTAGGAAAAGTTAGATATAGAGTAAAAAAATATATTTTGGAACTGCCACAAAAGCAGCTCTGGGTCTTTATGGGTTAAAAACTTGAATGTTGTTTTTCTCCTGATGGCATCACCTTAACTTGACTTTTGGTTGTTTCTACTGTGAGATCACTCAGATACTATTTTACACTGGAAAAAATCTAACTCTGACCAAGTGTATTTTTCTCATTTTTAGTCCAAATATCTCATCACACTTAAAATAAGACATAATCACCTAAAGAGGAACTATTCAGTGAGATATAAGAACTTCTTTGTAGACAATAGATCTGGAAAATAGCATTTCAGGAAATCTTATCAAGATCATTTTTACTTGTTCCACTGGCAGATTTTTGTGCTTGAATTAAGTAAAAAATAATAATCTTGAATTAAGCAAAAGAATCTGCCAGTGGAACAAGTCAAAATTATCTTGGTAAGATTTCTTGAAATGTGATTTTCCAGATCTATTGTCTACAAATCAGTTCTTATATCTCACTGAAAAGTTCCTCTTTAGGTGATTCTGTCTTATTTGAAGCGATGAGATATTTGGACTAAAAATGAGAAAAATACACTTGTTAAGATTTAGATTTTTGCAGTGTAAGCATCACCTTTGCAGAGCTTCCAAGCCAGATGAAGTGGTTCTAAATATGATGACGTCATGCAGGTCACAGATGTGTCGATGCAGAATCACATATACCTGTATGTGTGTCTCAGTGTGGGAGGGGCTGCTGGGGAATCACTTTAAAACACTGGAGCAACTTTTCCAGTTAGGCTCTGCCTCGAGAAATCATCCACAGATTTGAGTCTAACCACTATATTTGAGCCGGAAAAAACTCACAATTTCAGTTTCATCATCCTCCATTACCGTCTCACTGAAGATGTCCTAGAAACCACTGAACCTGTAGTGGAAACACTGTCCACTCTGAGCCAAACTGAGCCAAGCTCTGCCAAGTTGAGATGATACCGACAGCGGAAAAGCAGCAGTGCTCACCCCAAGCATTTGTAATTTATGACATTAACCCTTTATCAGGCAAGTGACTATTTTTGGTAATTTCCACAAAATCATCAGTGAGGTCCAGAAGCACGTTGGTGTTTCTAAAACTATACAGTGATTCAAACAGATTTTTTAGACATTTTGAGGCTGTAAATCATGAACATGAGTGATTTTTGTCAGTTTCTGACCTTATAACAGGTGTTTTACTTTTACTTTTTAGCAAGTGCCGCTCGGATGTTTTAGGGCAAGCGGAGTGATGTGACGATTCCCAAGAACACAGAAAGGTTGAAATTTTGAATTTCAGAGTATTTCAATGAGTGCCCTATAAAGGGTTAAGAATCACTACGCTGCAAAAATCTAAATCTTACCAAATGTATTTTTCTCATTTCTCGTCAGAATATCTCGTCACACTTAAAATAAGACATAATCACTTAAAGAGTAACTTTTCAGTGAGATATAAGAAACTGAAGAATTTAGTTGTCAGTTGTCAGTTGCCTTGTAAATCCAAGCTGGACTGACTGCACGTATCCTGACAGGAAAATCAAATTCTCCCTTTGTGCAGTAATCTACAGCTGGCTTTTCTGCCCCGTCCCATAATAATATACATTATATAGACTAAATGTTCTCTAAAATTAACGTTTATTTGCAACATAGTACAGCAAATTATTACATGATCAAAAATAACCACTGACTTAGTGTCTGTAGAGACCGCCCCCATGTGTCCATAAATGTGGACGTCATGCATGAAAGGATTAAATGCATTTAATAGGACTTCTATTCATCATCTTCATCATCTTCATCAGTGCAGCATATGTATCAGTCTAATGAAACACTCATTAATTTAACATCTTTCACCATCACTTACACAAAAAACTCATATTATTTACTTTATTAGTATCAAACTCACACTTGTAAAGTATTGCCAAAACTGCTGAAGTTGACCCCCCCCCCACACACACACACACACTCACTTCTTCAATAAGTCTCGATGACGAACCTCCCTCTTCTTTCCTCTGTGTTTTTATTTTTGCTCCAACCCTCCATCCATTGATTTGTCTTTCTTGGACAAATTTGCAATCTGTGAAATTCTGTAAAAATGTCGTGTCAACACAGGTCAGCAGGATAAAATAAATAAATAAATAAATAAAAACCTTTTACTTTCTGATTTTTCCAAGCTGTTGCTATGGAAACCCAGCTTTTAAACAGCTTTACGTCCCCAAAGGTGAGCGTTCAACTGAATACTTTGGTCGAAGGTGAAAAACAGCGCGTCAGATTTAGAAAATACAATAAACGATGGGATCCTTAAAACGGCCGTCTGTTAATCGCCATCAAGACATGGTTCTTTTTTTTTTCTGTTGAATTATAAAAGACAGAAGGTTTCATGTATTATGAATGCCTGAACGTCACAGCGGTGGAGGATGTGGAGAACTCCGAGTGCACCTTACTGTTGATTTATGCCGATGCCTCCCATTGACAACCACTGAAAATAATCACTAACCTTTGCATAATTGAAGTGGAGAAATTAACAATGTAAAATGTCAGTGTGTTTGTAATTCTTCACAGGTATAATTGCTGTGAAAGTTGAAATACTGAAAGGATAATGAAAAGCCAAAAAAACAAAACAAAACAAAAAAACTGATGTTAGTTCAGGTTCCACAGTCAGTTTCAAATGGGTCGAACCAGTAAAACAATAGAATACAATACAATACAATACAATAGCTAATATAAAATGAAAAAAACTAAAAATAAGGTCAGAATAGAACCAAGTAGAATAAAAAAAATAGACCTAAAATCTGAATAGACTCAATATTAATTCAGTTCAGTTTTATTTGTAGAGCCATATATCACAACAAGGTTGCCTCACAGGTCTTTACAAAATTAGTTTTATATAAAAAAAAAAAAAAAAAGTCAAATAAACACAAACAACAGTCAAATAAACTGTCGTTAACAGTATGTATGTCTATGAACTCCAGTCTGTATAAAAACAGTGTTTATATTTTGATAAATATTGAATAAAAATATAGCATTATAAATATATTGCAAAATATTTGCATTTACTAACAATCCAGACAAAATAGATGTGAATAACTTCAATAAACTGAAATTTCCTTAGAAAAATAAGCGCAATTTTAACAATATTCTACCTCAGTTTATCATTTATACATGTGCATTACAGACCAGATCTACAAAGGCACAAAAATAAACTGTTTAATAACAATATTGCACTTTTTTTTTTTTTTTTTTTAATTTCAGGTTGTTCATATTTATTCTGGTTATTCACATGTTATTGTTAAAGGATAGTTTGTTAATGTTAATATTTTCATAATTTAATGTTATTTTTTGCACGAAAACGAAGAGAAAAAGTTGGAGTTGTCATTATTTATCAGCATAATGTAATTTTTTTTTCATTAAACCAATAAGAAAATTTGGAGTCATTATTTATAGGCTATTTTTTTCCTTTAGATCATATTAGTCTGTATGTGGAACCTGAACTAAAATAATTTCAACACCACTGAGTGTTAATATCTTCAGTGTAATTTTGCTAATTCACCCCATGGGCTGAATCGGACCCTTTGGCGTGCCGGTTTTGGCCCACAGGCCCCATGTTTACCACCCCTGTTCTAACGGATTTAAGTCAGTATCAGTGTGAATGTGTTTAAGGTAAGTGTTTTCATAACTTAATGTTATTTTTTGCACTAAAACAAAGATTTGGTTTTTGAGTTGTCATTATTTATAGATTATTCTGATATTATTTCACTTTAGATCATATTGGACTGTGTTTGGAAGCTAAACTTAAACCAGTTCAACACCACTGACTTTTCTTATCTTCAGTGTAGTTTTTGCAAATTCATCCCAATCGGACCCTTTGGGGGGCCGATTTTGGCCCGCGGGCCGCATGTTTGACACCCCTGCGTTACAGTCTTCAGCTTCTTTCAGCCATTTATCACAAGCTGTGAAATGAAAATGGTCCAGAACCCCCCCATTCAAGTCTATCAGCGTGCAGGAGGGAGGGCTGAAGGCCTGCTGGTGTCACTGCAGGTTCAGGTTGATTCAGGCCTATATGTAATTTTCCAATCAAGCCGCACGGAAAAACACCCGTCTGTGTCTTCCGAGCATAAACAGACCGCTGCGTTATCCACTTATTATTCTAGTGAAAAGGAGCGTGGGTTTTATTTGACACTCGCCCTCCGCCGCTTCCTCTCCATCATCATATGTTAAAGCTGTTTTCTGCAGCTGATGTACCAGTGTTCCCGTATATGATCTCCTGCCGTTTCTGTCACAATCGATATTGTTTGGAAAATGGGACGAGGTAATTTACATGCACTATTTCTTAGAGGATTGGAAACCTGTTTAGCGGTGGAGAAAGTGTTCTGTTTTGCCGGAGCGGTCCTTATGGGAGATGACAGAGGTTTATTTAAATTGACTTTGGGTGATATGATACGCTGAAAAATACCTGTCAAAAAGCATCCGGCGTCTCCTGTCATGAATAAGCCACCTAGCAAACAAGCGGAGGAGCAGATGAGGCCTGGTAATGCCCCCATTATTCCAACACTGGGGGGATATTAGCAGATTAATTGCACTTGATTATAGGCGTGCTTTCGGAATTTTGATTACACTGGAGATGAGCTGGTGCAATTAGAGTCGCCTCCCGTCATTACAGATGGTCAGTGAAGTCAGGGATTCTGACTTCGTACTGTGTGTTCGCTGCTGTTTGCCTCCTTAAAGCTGGAACATGAAACATTTCAGTGTTAAATTATGAAAAACAACTAGATGTGATAGAATTAACTGACGAGCACTTAGATTAGATATTCCCAACAGTGTTCAATATTCACTACAACCTGTTTAATCTGATCATCAGTCAGTGGTGTCATATACTAAGAATATATGACGCAGTATGAATAAACATAAGAAGGTAACATTCATATTTTCACATTTCCCAGGGATGGTAACATGATATGACATAACATAACATGACATGAAATTATATAAATTTAGCAATTAGCTTTAGCACATACTACATAAAATAACATAGCTTAACATGATATGACATGAAATGACATAACTTTCGTTATTAGCATTAGCACATAGCATGTAACATAGCATAGTGTACATAACATGACATGACATGATACATCTTTAGCAATTATCATTAGCACATAGCACATAACATAGAATAACATAAAATGACATGACATGATACAACTTTAACAATTAATATTAGCACAAAGCATAGCATAACATGACATGACATAACTTTAGCAATTATCATTAGCACATAGCACATAACATAGCATAGCATAACATAGCATGACATGACATGATACATCTTTAGCAATTAGCATTACCACATAGCACATAACATAGCTTAGCGTAACATAACAAGACATGATATAACTTTAGCAATTAGCATTAGCTCATAGCACATAACATAACATGATGTGGCATAACTTTAGCATTAGCGCATAGCATAGCATAATATGACATGAAATAAAATGACAACTTTAGCAATTAACATTAGCACATAACATAACATTACAGTACATAATATAATGTAACATAAAATGAAATGATGTAAAAAGGTTAATAAAGGTTAACTCATGTTATTATCAGGGAAACTGGGTGTCTTAGCACGTAACAGAACAGGACATGACATAATATTGTGTAATCAGTTGATCAGTCATTCAAATTTTATTTCTATAGTCTCAAATCATAAGAAAAGTTATCTCATGACGCTTTACATGTAGAGCTGGTGTTGACCAGACCCTTAATAAGCCTCAAGTAACTGAACAGTATGGAACATAATATAACACAACATAACATAATATGACATGATTTAACAATAGACTATAAAATAATATAAGAAAGCATAATGGAACATAACGGAATATAACATCATATAACTTCACACATTGCAGCATTACATAACGTAACATATATAATGTAGCATAATATACATAATGCATAAAACAATATATAACATGTGACAGACTTATAGACAATAGAAACAATACATACATCAGTAGCATGTGCCCAAACTGTACCTTCTTACAATAATAACAGTGTTCATGAGGAAATAAAACTGTCATCTGTAAACGCTGATACATTCCCATCGGTAATAGTGGGAAAGATGACAACTCCCATGATGCAGCATTTCTTCATCTACTCGTACATCTTTTAGTATTTGTTTAATTGGCAGATGTTTTGAGGCATAAATTATGCACTGTGCACATGAAGCTCAATATAAACCAAATACTCTTGATAAGTCAAAATGTTTTAGAACTTTGCAGGAAATGCTGGTGTGAAATGGTGATGGCATCGTGCTGAGAGTACAGGGTGTGTTTTCCTCTGTATTTATGGGCTGTAGTTCACCTGCTTCTTCTCATCAGCTGTTTCCTGTCTCAGTCGTCTGTGTCATTTAATGGACGTGACGCCAGATTCTCTTCCAACCCGACTGCTCTAGGAGGATTCTTGAACCCCTGGCATTTGTCATAGTTTCACTCTTTCATCAATACCAGAAGTATAGCTGTTCTAAATAACCCACTACGACTGTTTACTTTAATATTTTAAGGTGAGTTGCTGTTGAAATAATACACCGTCTTGTTTTGATAATTTGGTGTAAATGTTGCTAACTGATAGCAGTTGGAAGTGGAGAGATTATCGCGACATCCACTTGTATGTTTCTACAATGTAAAGGTGTATTTATCTTCCTGAGACCCAGCTATGGGTTTTCAGTCCACCTTTATGGACAAGAGTTTCACAGCATTATGCAAAAAAAAAAAAAAAGACTGTCCACCATAAACAACATTCCACAAAAATAAAAATAAAAAATGCATCTGAAAAAACTGTTGCATTACGATGTTTCCAATATAGGCAATTATTTAATTAGAAAAAGCTAAAAAAAAAAAAAAAAAAAAGGCTAAATTTGTACTCCAAAATGAGGCTAACCTAGCTGTAATACCACTGACGACCACAAGGTGCTGCCCTGCCTCTCACAGACTTACACTGAACTTCTCTGTAAAAATACTCAGTCAATCATTGTTTTTTTTTCTTTCTTTGTTGTTTGTGGTTCATCTGTAAATTTTTCCTCCGTTAATCAGATCTCATGTCCAATAGAAGCTTTGACGTCTGCTGTGTCTGGTTTTGATTGACAGGTTCATATGACAGCTCATTCACCTGCCGAGTCGGACTTTCAGAGTTTGGGTTTATTTAATAAATAATGTGTGATTGACATGTGACTGACAGCGCCAGTGTAGTTGTGCTTGACAGGTTCCACTAACAGTACTGGACTTTGCTGCACAGTGCTTAAAGTTCACTGAGTCACTAAGTTAGCGCTTAGCATTAGCTAACCTCTGACCTTTCAGGCTCCTGTAGTTCCTATCTCTTTGTGCAAATATGGTCATTTCCTGCTCCTAAAAAGGTAAAATGGTGAAAGTCAAATCACAAACTGCTGGATGATGTTATAGTTCCTCCACCCACTAATTATATCCAGTCCATGTATGATTTTATTGTTTTAGACACACATAAGTTTTAAATATCAGTATATTCTATCTGTGTATATCACCACCACAGTATTTTATTTCATACTGTTTATTTAAAAAAAAAACTTTTCATATCTTTTACCTCATAGCTGCCACACTGCCTAAATCATATTTTTGTCCAAATTGTGATATGTGCATAATTTTACTCTCCTAACACTACTGCCTAGATTTACATAAATATGACAATTTCACCAAAAATATGACTTAAGCGATAATGGTATGAGGTTAATGATAGGTAACTGGCAGGGCTTAATTTGAGCCGGATCCAGCACCCCCACTAAACAAATTAAGCAGCTAAATGAACAAAAACAAACAAAAGATTTACAAAATAATAAATAACATGAAAAAAAAAAAGTGCAATAAACAGTGACTAAAATGAAGTTAAAAAATAAATAAATAAATAAATAAAATAAGCTGCAAGTGTGTGAATTTGGGCCCAGTAGTTTTTGTTTTGGGTTCTTTTTTAATAAATCAGTCCAGCTGCTTTTTGATACCTGGCTGGACTCCAAAAGCAGTTACATGGTCAGAAAATGAATAATATAAGCAACAAAATGAACAAAAACAGCCAAAGTGATTAAACAAATGAACAAAAATGAATAATAAACCAGCAAAATAATAAGTAACATGAAAAAAATAAACCGCAAACTGAACAAAATTGAAGAAAAAATAATAATATTAAAACAAAATGTAGAAAAATAAACAAATTAAGCAACTAAATGAACAAAAACAAATAAAATACTTACAAAATAATAAATAACATGAAAAAATATGCAAAAAAAAAAAAAAAAAAAACGAAACAAAAAAAACCCAAATAAAATAAGCAACCAGGATTTGAATTTAGGCTCAGTAATTTTTGTTCTGGGTTTTTGTTGGTTTTTTTTTCTAAATCAGTCCCGCAGCTTTTTGGCACCTGGTTGGATTCCAAAAAGCAGTTACACGGTCAAAACTCAGTAAAATCACAGTCGAAAAATAAAAATAAATAAAGGAAAATCACTGCAACACTGGAAACAACAGTAAAAACAAAAAACAACAAAGAAAATAAAGGAAAATAATGGGGTGAACTGAGCATGCTCAGAAATCTATGGCAACAACAAGGTCTATTCCATCAGCTCTGTCAGAAATGATTCCTTTTGAGCAAACGGTTGATTTTTTTTAGGAATATTTAAAATAAATCCTACATTCAGAACGCTCACCACAGACACGT
This sequence comes from Apogon hyalosoma, assembly GCA_037367295.1. Taxonomy (NCBI): domain Eukaryota; kingdom Metazoa; phylum Chordata; class Actinopteri; order Kurtiformes; family Apogonidae; genus Apogon; species Apogon hyalosoma. Next base: position 34,771,427 of record JAPQRP010000024.1, on the reverse strand, counting down.
CAGGAGCTAAAGGGTTAATGTGTCTCAGTGTAAGACAGAGGGTTAAATATACCTGCTGCTGCTGCTGTGTCTGTTAAAGAAACTGACCTAAAAGCATCTTAAATTCATGAAGTCCTTTGGTCTGTTAGGGATGAGAGCAGCCCTGTGCAGTAAATGTGAAGTGTGATTCCTGACAGCCATGTAGAGAAATAATGAGCAGCCATCTGTCAGTGATCAGCAGCAGGTTGGTACAGATGTGCCACTGCTCATACAAATACAGGCCTGAGAGCATCCAGTGTCTGTGTTCAGCCACGTACGCAAGGTTTAACCACCATTCAGGTTTGTCCTTGAGAGACTTTTGATTTAACCAGAGGAAAATAAGTGGCATTCAAAAAAAAAAAAGACGACATCAGAGGAGTTTGTGTCACCCTGATAAAATCATTCTTCTTTGTTTTTTGACATGAAAAGCAACAGGAGGAACTGAGAGTTGAATGATTTCTTTTTATAATAGTCACACCACTTCAGTTCTAAACTGAACTGAAGGGCTTTTTCCAATGTGGAAAATAACGTTAGAGTAATTTACCGTCGGACACTGGCTGCGAGCCTTAGCCTTAGTGTACCCAGGATCCCTCCGACGGTTTCTAGACTTTCTGACCCACCAGAGAAAAAGCATTTCCTGGAGAAGTTTGTGTTTGTCTGGAACCTGCATGACTTCACATTATCTGCGTGAATCTGAGTTTGAAGGACTCAAAGGTTGAGGCTTCGCTCTGGTAAATTTGTTTTTGAAAAATCCCTCCGATCACATGGCTCAGGGCTCTTTGACACCCTCCCCCATGAATAATTCAACCTCAACAACAAGCTCACGACACTCACCTCTCAGGAAAACCCATACAGTATATATATGTATAATAGTATATACAGACCGTATATGTACATACAGTAGTATATACCTACAATAGTATATACAGTACCTACAGTAGTATATACATAGAGTATGTGTGTCTGTGTATATATAGTAGATAAGATAAGACTTTATTTATCCCATCATGGGGAAATTTCACAGCTAACAACAGTAACAAACAACAAGCAATCACAGACAGAAAAGACAGGGAGAAAAGCCACACAAGTGAAAAATGAAAATATAAAGAGAAAAAAATATATTTGTTATTTATATAAATATTAAAATAAGTAAAAAAAAATTGAATTAATTATTGAATATTATTTACATATTTGCATCATCATCATCATGGCTGCACATGTACATGGGGAGGGGGGGTGTCACTGGGAGCTGTTGTATAGTCTGATGGCTGTCTGTGGGGAGGGATGAGCTGTGGAATCACTCCTTGCACAGGGGATGTAAACGTCTGGAGCGGAAGGAGCTGCTCAGGGCCTCTACAGTGTGGTGCAGGGGGTCTTTTTTTTTTTTTTTTTTTTTTGG
>JAPQRP010000024.1:34746829-34761069 GCA_037367295.1 Apogon hyalosoma | reverse complement strand
GAAACAGAAAAGTTAATTATAGCAAAGGGAAGTTCCTGAAAATAAAAACAGGAGCTGAAATCAGGAGGAAAAAAAAAATGCCACGATTTTATCCATCCATCCTCACAGTCCGAATAAAAAGATGAAGTATAAACCTGACGGATGTGACGCTGTTTCAGGTCATTATTTGAATTCAGAGCCACTTTTCTAAATAGAATCTGATCAGTGATTGGTAATTCCAGCTGTCAGTCATGTATTAAACCCGCCTTCCTGACTGAAAACACCTGTGATTTATTTATTTTGTTCATTTTGTTGATTTTTTTTGTTACATTTTTGCTTCATGGTGATTTTTTTTTTCAACTGGTTTGTTATAGAAGCTGTTTTTACCCTGAAACTGTAGTGTTTCCTGTGGTTTATACTTCACATATATCAGATTGGATCTAAATACAGAGACAAATACGTATGTGTGGATATTAGAACTGTAATAATCTAAAAAATATAATGTTGGAACAGGACTTTTACACAGGGCTGTATATGCTACATAGATCTATTAATGTTACCAAAGTGAATGTTTTATTCCAGACACATGGTGTTTTAGCTCAGAGAAAAACATACCTTTTAATTAAAACCTATTGTCTCATTAATTCACAGAATCTCACATTTTGTTCAAATACTGTATCTTGAAAATACTGCCAAACATTAATCTTTACAAATTAACTTCACCTCTCATCCTCTTAGTGACTCAGATTTAATAAAATTTCACTCCTTTTATTCTGCATACATTGTTCTTACAGACTAGTGTAATTTGTTAGTTTATGGAACTCAATCTAACTGCAGTATTATTACAAAATATCACCAACTATGATGGAAAAATATCTATTAATGCATAAAGACCCAGTGCTACTTTTGTGGCAGTTCCCAAATGGATTTTTCTCCATATTTAACATTTCTCATATGATTTATTGCCATTTATTGTAATATTATCTCCTTTTTTTATTTTTTCAGCAAAAATCAGGTATTTTCCTATATTTAATTTATTGATCATGGAGATGTTCATAAAAGCTCAGAGTAAAGTTCAGGGTTATTTTATCAGAAACAGAAAACTGAAGAAAAATTAACTTTTTCAGCAAAATCTCTCAGTAACTGAACATAAACCCAGTGTGTCCATCCACTGTCATTGATCCAACTCCATGGGTTTTACTGGTGAATCAATGTTGCAGACGATGACAGATGACATCCTGTCGATAGTCCAATAGCACCTGCACAGAGGCTTTATTAATAGTTTAAGGGGTCAGTAGATTTGCACATCATCTGCAAAACAATGAAATTGGATGTTGTGTTTTCTAAAAATGGAACCCAGGGGCAGGATATACAAAGAAAACCGGATCCACAACAGAACCCTGATGCACCCCAAAGCCTTCAAAGCCAACTGTTATTATATCAGAACAGTGAAAACTGAAGAAAAAGTGACTTTTTTCAGCAAAATATGTCAAAACTGAACATAAACCCAGTGTGTCCATCCACTGTCATTGATCCAACTCTATGGGTTTTACTGGTGAATCAATGTTGTAGAAGATGACAGTGTTTCCACAGTAACTACAGAGCCTCTGAACGTCCAAATGGGTCATATCTGATGACCATGAAAAGATGATAAACTGCGTTTTACACCAATTAATTACATGTGTCGATAGGATTAGCAAATCAACAGGTATTAAACAGTCTAGATCACTAGATGGTTTTGGTCTCTGGTGGATGTTTGGGTCTTTATGGGTTAAAATATGTCACAGCATTACATAGTAGGAAGAATCAGTGTTGTAATTCATCAGGAACCTTAACTTAAATGCAGTAAATGTGTCATTATTTCATGTATTTCTGCACCAAAATGAAGCAGCTACATGCTAAAAGCTAATAACCCAAGCCGAGGGACAGTTTCTCTGTGTAATATTGAGCTTTTTTCCTGTGATATGTGTATTTTATGCCATAAATACAACTCCTCACACTGTCTCATAAACAAGTTTCCTTTGTAAACACCACATATAGGGTCTTTTTCCCATAACTATAGGGATACAAAATGAATAATTAAGACCCAAACCCACTTTAGTGTCTGAAGGATGCTCATTTATTTCATGCCTCCGCTCGGATGCAAACTTTTGTTTCTTGGTTTGTTTTCAACCTCTTCAGCGAATTCATTGAATTAAGGTCAAGAGGAACATCAATATTACACTTCTTCTTTTAGCGGGGTCATAATATATTCAGCCGCAGTGCAGAGGGAATGTTTGCATCAAGTGTATTATTTATGGCCAAAAAAAAAAAAAATGCTGCCTGTGGTTTATTTTAAAACAAAATTTACATACGAAACCCTGAGTCTGAGTCGGCCCATGTATGCGTAAACGGTTTGCAGCTTAAATCAGCGTGTGACGCTCAGGCTTATCCAAATCACCATGAAACAGCCGCGTGGTGTCTCCTGTCTCTTTCATGATTTAGCCTCTTTTGTGATATAATTTACACTCTCCTCTCTCTAATAAATTGCCGTGCACTTATACTTGAAATGATTAAGCTAGCAGCCACTCTTTACAGACCCTACCATTGTGCAACAGCTTTTCCAGCATGTCTAATTTATTACAAGACCAACTACTCTGATGAAATTATAATTTATTAATGGGAATTTCAATTAAATATGGCATAAAAGGTTCCTTTAAAGAACTAACAGTTCTGGTATCTATTAGGCTGCTCAAACAGCTCCATAACTCAATCAAAATCATGCACATTTCAGTAACTGCACTGATAAAATAAAAGCACAGTGTGTGACCGGTATGGAAGAGGCATTTCTGTTTCCTGTTCTGAATACGGAGGACGAGGAATTCATTTCTAAGACCCATGAACACGAGAATGAACGTTCTGTGGGAGCTGCTTTTGTTCCCATGTGGTTGGAAAGTCAGTGGTTGTTGCTGAATTACAATAGGTGCAGCTTATTACTCATACAACCATTGTGTGTGTGTGTGTGTGTGCGTGTGTGTGTGCGTGTGTGTGTTTGTGTGTGTGTGCTTTTGAATGACAGCAGCATTCAGCGGGAGACATTATGATTCGGAACATCCAGCTGAGACACGCCGGGAAGTACACGTGCGCCGTCCAGACCAAGGTGGACAGCATCTCCATCGCCGTGGACTTGGTTGTCAGAGGTAAAAACCCCAACAGGGAACGTCCATCTGCCGGTACCGCGTTCACTTCGACTCAGATGACCACCGACAACATATTTCCACCGCCTATGTTAAGAACTCGGGTAAATAATTCATCGGGTATGCAGCGGCAGAGAAAATGAGTTTACTGCACTGCAAAAAAAACAAACAAAAAAAACCCAGCCCTGCAAGAGACATTCACATATAAAACCAACACAAAAAAACACATTTTAATTGGACTGATTTGTTACAACTCGAGTTAAATGTAATCGCTAAAAAGACAGGAAGTTGCGGCGATAACAAGCAACTAAAACAGATTTATTATTGTCTCATTGGTATTTTTAATGAAAAAGGAAAACAACCAAGTTCTTCTGATATTTTTATTTTATATGGAATTGTAAAAGTTTTATACATGGGTGCTTCTATCAAACTGGATTTATTTTGGTATCTGGCACTAGACCCAATAATAAAAGAGAAATGTAGACATATTTCCCCCCAGGATGTACCTAATGACCTCAGATAAATGCAAAAAAAAAAAAATCATCTTGCACTGAGCCATCCCAAAATTAATGAATTTTTAATCAAATATTGAGGCCAAAAATAGGTCCAAAATTGAGACAGGAAAAACTACGTATAGGTGTCAGTGCATTTGATCTGGAAAACATGGCTGTAAATGGTCTCATATACCGCTATAAATAAAGACACAGTGTTAAATTTGACGAGCCTAGTGGTTTTTCTAATCCAGACATGTGGGTTTTTCATGAATCTCAGTCTCATTCCAGGTTTCGTGTCCACTCGCGTTACATACAGAACCTGTCCATTTAAACGCATATAAACTGCGAGTGATTTCGCAACAGCGGCCATTTTTGCGCAACACTCTGCCTTCCATATTTACTTCGATTCCCAAAGTGTACCTGTGAGAGAATAAAAAGATACTCCAAAAAAGCGCGTCATTTTTGTGTCCTTTTTACCGTGTTACATGCGGATTTTTGTATGCGTCCATCAAATAAAAATGCGTTTTATCTGAAAAATCGTTTATCTCAGTAAATATTTATTTTTAAAATAGACCCAAAGTGCTTCCAGACTTGCTTCTTAACAATAGCCTACATCTGGTTTGAATTTGTAGATCAGCTGCATTATCAAATATTGTGAAATATGGCCAAACTGTAAGAAAAAAATTAAAATATTTAATTGGCTTGATTTGCTAGAATTAGAGTAAAAGTTTAACCACTGAAAGACACTAATAGCAAGCAACAAAGACAGATTTTTTTTGTCTCATTATTTACGTTGTAAGTTATAATAGTCTTTACAATGTATTCAGTGAGACTTAGTTCGATTTACACATATTTACACATTAACCTCCAGTAAAAATGTCCTTCAAAGTGAAACCATTTAAAACGCAAAAGCAGCAGCATTAGACAGAAACCAAATGTACCAAAATTAATGGAAAAATAGTCTTTAGTTTAGCAAATAAATGAGTAAAGAAAATATAACATGAATAGATACGGTAAGAGTAGACTATAAGATACTGAGAAAACTGGCTATTTGATATGTTGGAACTACAGTGAAACTTAATGGAAACATGGAATATTTAAGTTGTGTTAAGTTCAAGCAACCAAGGAAAACAAAGAAATCAAATTCATCTGCTGGAATATTTTCTATTTTATTCTATTTGGAATGAGAATAGTCATAGTGATCGACTGATTTACACAAAAAGCAGCAGTAAAAAAAAAAAAAAAACATCCATCAAAGGGTCAACATTTACACTGAAAAAGCAGCTGAAAGAGGTGAAATAAAGCTGAACAGAAACAAAAAGCACTTTATATGAAGCGAGTCAATCTGACACAAGGGTAAGAAAACTTTGCTCAGGAAGATTATTTAAGACCAGAATAAATCCACTGTAGATACAAACCGAAGTGTAATCAAGTTAGAGTATTTTCAGGCACCGAAACACAGTGATTTAAGATGGATTTAGTTCAAGTCTTAAATAAAGTACAAGTGGTTTCAACTGCAAACCATCATTTTCGTTTATACCGGTTCAGTTCAGATGAATTTTATTAACCTGGAAAATCACGGAATACTATCATTTAAGAAAATAAAGGACTAAGTGAAATAATAAAATACTACTACAAGCGGACTTTCGTTTTTTTACTTTGTAGAAATCCGTCTTTTACAGCGTAGTGAGTAATAGTTGTTTTTGGGCTGTACGTCACTAGTCGCTTTTCTATTGACCCTCAAACTGCGCAAATATAACTTGTGCATAAAAATTTGTCTAATGGGAAAACGACAGTTTCGCCAAAACTCTTGTTAATCGATTAAAGTTTTTGCGCTGGAAAGAGGTGGTTTTTCGGGCGTGGCGCAAATAGTATATCACGCAAAACTGCAATGGAAAGACCTTTTTCTGCAACTAGAGTCACATGAATAAAAAAAAAACAGATGTTGATAGATGTTACAACAAGCGAAGAAGACGACTTTTAAAAGAAACATGTCGCAGAAGCATGGACACGCCAGGAAACCGAATCATTTTTAATTTAGTACGGAATGGAGGGCTAATATATAATAATAATGAACATATCTGTAAATCAGCGTCATATTTACATTCGTCGCCATGTTTATGGAATGACTTCTCTTGTCATCTCGCAATAATTAATAAACAAATCATCGCATTTGTGATTTAATGGAAAAACTGACATTACTCACTTCTGTTTTTTCAACATTTAGTAAATATCGGTAAAGTTTTGTGCAGATGTCCAATGGAAAAGCAACTAGTGACAGATAATATGAAAAGAAAGGCAAATAGAAAACTTAATTCTTAAAGTCCGAGTGGAAACCATCATTTTTATTTATACTGGTTCAGTTCAGATGAACTTTATTAATCTGGAAAATCATAGAATACTGTCTTTTCAGAAAATAAAGAACTAAAATAAATAATAAAATACTAAAACAGACAGACTTTAGTAAAAACGACATATTTTCTGATGAAAATAAAATTTCTTAGGGAAAAAATACTTTTTTTTAACTTTGTAGGAAGTCGTCTTTTGCAGCGTGCTTCACTTCTGTCGTGCTTCACTGACAGATAATATGAAAAGGAAGGCAAATAGAAAATTCTCTCTTGAAGGTTTAAAGGAAATTTAGTGTCTAATTAGAGCCAATGGCTCCCAGAGGTTTTTCCACTGAACTGACTTCGCTGCAGTCGCCGCAGGTGTTAAATCCACCACCGCTCTCTGTGCCATCCTTCCATCTCTTCCTGATTTACATTTCCCCCTCCCCCTCCTCTTCTTCCTCCTTCCATCTGTCTCTATATATCTCTGTCTCTGCTTTCCTGCTTGGCTATGCCATTTATCAGGTCCCCCGGGGCCCCCCACCAGCATCCATGTAGAAGAGATCACTGACACCATCGCCACTCTGTCCTGGAGGCCTGGTCCTGATAATCACAGTCCAATTACGGCGTACACCATCCAGGCCCGGACACCGTTCTCCCTCGGGTGGCAGGCTGTCACCACAGGTAAGCTCCCCCAACCAATGGCAGTGGGTGGGGGTGGGGTGGAGGGGTCACTCCTCACTCTGCCTCGCCTCTGAGAATATTGGGGATGTAATTTTTACTGCGCTGCCAAATGGCGCCACCACTCTACCGTGACCATTGACCGCCATTTTATCGGACCCCTGGGAATCCCGAAACCAGGGCCATCTTAATACATGGGCCTGATGGGCACCACAAGCATAGGGGCCCCATGCTAATCTGTGTATGTTAACCCTTCAAAGCACCTTGTATCATATATGAGACATACCCATCAAAGGCCTATAGATACTTCACTAATGACTCATTTAAGTTCTTTTCTGCTTTTTTCAATTATTATCATTATTATTTTTTTATTTTGTACTAAAATTTGACATTTTTACATAGATTTTTTAAAATTTTGTAGTAATATTTCTCAATCATTTCATAAAGATTTAATTTTTTTACTGAATTTTTAAAAATAATTTTACAGATTTGGTTTTTTTTATTATTTTGTACATTTTTTTACATCATCTTTTGTAGATTTTTGTAAACTTTGTTTTAACCTTTGTCATTAACATTTTTTTTACAGATTTTCTTTTATTTTGTACTCAGATTTTTACATTATTTTTGCATAGATTTTATTATTTTGTACTGGAAATTTTCAGTCATTTTATAAAGATTTCATTATTTTGTACTGAATTTTCTTTTTTTTAAATCATTTTACAGATTTTTTTGGACAAAATTTTCCAATCATTTTTTTACATATTGGGTTTTATTTTGGACTAAAGTTTTTCAATCATTTTTGACAATTTTTTTTTTTTTTTTAATTTGGTACTAGAATTTGTACAGAAAAATAATTTCTGCCAATTTTAAATCTTTCTTCCCAAATGTTGAAATGTCACTCAGAGTGTTCATGTGCCTGATGGTGACCAACTGTACAGGAGAAACTTCTTTTTCAGGACTAAAACCTTTAAAAAATCGTCTTTGTACACAACGGGGCAGCAGTTTGACTTGCGTGCTTGGAAAATGACATCCTGAGGCCAAACTGACTTCAAGTCAATAATAATTCCTGTGAGTAGTTTTTGTTGGGGCCCCAGTACACTGCTTTGCCCGGGGCCCATAATACTGTTAAGACGGCCCTGCCTGAAACATGGCTCTCATTTGGATGATAAAGCTGAGGTTGTAATTTGATCGTGTACTTAAGTGATAGCAGGTGTAATTTTCCCCTCAACCTCTTTAATGGGGCTGTTCGCATTCACGCCCGGTTGGCCTAATGTGCATTTATCCTGCACCGTATACCTTGTCATATTGATATTTTTGTGAATTATGGACACTTTTATGTGAGGTTGTCTTACCGGTCTCATTGATTTGAGGCATCAGAATAACATATCTGAAACAGAACTGTCTCCTGACCTTGTTGGTCGACACAGGAAACCGGATTTTTAGGCAAATAACTAAGGACGTGTTCTGGTATCCTATCTGTTTCACCCACTTTGGTTTTATTTTAAAAATAGGTGTGTCTGGCTCCGTCAAATGCATAATTATGTCTAGAAAATCATTTTGGACCATGTTCAGTGATACATGATTCAGGCGCTGAAACAAAACAACATCAAGCATCTCCAGAATGGATCCCTTCAGCCTGACAATGTCTGTAAGACTAAGTCTGGAACTGTTTTGAATTAATAGCAACATTATTTACTCAGCTGGACAGAAGTTCCATTAAAGCAACAAATACTTATGATCAGAATAACAACAAACATTTGTAAATCAGACATGTTGAGGTGATCAGTTGGATGTTCCATTCACTTCTGCGTGGAATGGATCATTTTTAAACCTTCTTCAAATTGAACATCTTGCCCTCGTAGATTCTAAAGCAGGGGTGTCAAACATATGGCCTGGGGGCCAAAAATCGACCCACCAAAAGTTCCAATCTGGCCATCGGGATGAATTTGCAAAGTGGAAAAATGACACTGTAGAGGTTAATAATCAAGGGTGTCAAACTCATTTTAGTTCCAACTCAAAACTGCAGTCTCCAAAGTTTTAACAATATTATACCTGTTACTAAATGCTTAACAAAAAAACAAAAACTAAAAAAACTAAAACAAAGAGAAAAATTTGGAGTTTTCATTATTTGTCGGTTTTTATGTTATTATTTTACTGGTCCGGCCCACTTGAGATTAAATTAGTCTGAACTAAAATGAGTTTGACACCCCTGTTCTGAGGCTTGATACATTTTATGTACAAATATAAAGTGTTTAACGTATTTCAAGCAATAGAATCTACAAGGTGGGCGAGAATGTAATTTTAGATTTTAAAAGTCAAATCTAATTATTTTGCTGTATTTTCCAACATGATATGATCAAATGAATTCATGTCAAAGGTCATGTTTGGTCATTATATGGAGATGGATACGAACTAAAGGCACCATTTAAGCATTATATGCATGAATGATATATAAGTTGACAAAATTGCATAAGAGCTTTGATGTGAGTTTTAGGAAATAATGCTGGTGCAAGGTGATGTCAAATTGGGGTGAGTTTAGCTGCTGGAGGTTTAGATAGTTGGAGAAGATCAATGTATGGATCCTTCTAGAATCTAAAATTCAACTATTTCTGAGGAAGTCTATGAAAGGGGACCAGGTAGCTCTTTTTTCTCTCTTTGTTTTTCTCCTGTTTCTGGAGTCACTTTTGTGGCATCTCTGTGAATGTGTTGCTCCTTATTCATTCTGATTTGTGCTTGGTTGAACTGTTGTTTTTGTAATTACATTCACAAAGAGTGTTACGATTATGTGGTAAAAAGCTCTTTTTTTCAGAACAGTTCTTCTTAGATTCTGCATCACAAGTAGTCGTAGCATCCAATTACAATGGACTGAACAGACGGTGCATCACAACAGAGACAGATGTGTGTTTCCAGCTGCATGACAAAGAACACAGAAATTGAGATGATCAATTTAAGGGAAATGTGTGAAGTTGAACTAAAAAAAACAATTCACGCAGTGAGGAGCTGTTGTGACGTTCACTGACAGTTTTGATGTGAATTATTCACAGGCAGGTATTGTGCATTTTCATTCTGTGCATCCTGTGTCACTCAGTCAAAGAGATTCCAGCTGTTTTTATTACTTATTTTAATTTGAATATGAAAAAGTCTGACCAGAAATGTGCACAATTAAAGAAAAAAACACTGTAAGTGTTGGGGAAAAGTTTTCATCTTTGGCGAGGTTGAAAAGTCTGATTATAGGTGATTCTAAAAAAAACAGATTTAGTGAATAATTGGAAATAGAAAGACACAGACATACCATATTAGATGGAAAATACCAGTGGTTGAAAGTTGTGTTGATGTGAAAAACAATTAATAATGTGAATAACAATAATAATGAAATTTCTTAAGAAAAATAAGTGTAATTTTAACATTATTACACCTCAACTTATCATTTATACATATGCATTACAGATCAGATTTACAAAGGCACAAACATTTAATAACAGGCAGAATATTGTTAAAATTGCACTTGATTTTCTTTAGACATTTCAGGTTGTTCATATTTGCTCAGGTTATTCACAGTTACTTGTTAAAGGATAGATTGTTAATGTAAATATTTTCATAATTTAATGGGTTTTTTTGCACTAAAACGAAGAGAAAAATTTGTTGTTGTCATTATTTATAGGTTATTATGTTATTATTTTACTTGAGATCCTATTGGTCTGTACGTGGAACCTGAACTAAAATAAAAAGAGAAACATTTGGAGTTGTCATTAATTATAGGCATAATGTAATATTATTTTTTTCACATTATACCAAGAAGAAGATTTGGAGTCATTATTTACAGGTTATTATACTGTTTAATCTTCAGGGTAATTTTTGCAAATTCATCCCGTGGATCAGATCGGAACCTTTGGCTGGTTTTGACCCACGGGCTGTATGTTTGACACCCCTGAATTAAACAGTTCAAGTGTGTGTTTACTACAGCAGTGATTCTCGACTGGTGGGTTGCGACCCAAAAGTGGGTCTCAAACTTGTTTTCAGTGGGTCGTGGGCCTTTGTTTACGTTAATAAACCAATCCTGGGCTTTATTTTTCATAGAGCTGAGCCCCGTCCATTCACTCTCTCCAACAGTAGGTGGCGGTAATGCGCTAGGATGATAATTAACACCAGACATTTCACAGTATAAAAGAAAAAACTAAATTTTCTATTCACATTGTGGAGAAACTCAGGTATGACAACGACTACATCACCCTATAACGCCAAACGTATCATATTTGATACATGAGTTTTGAAGCCATCTACATGATCAGTGTGATATTTTTTTTCTTGAAAAACCTGATGTATACAATTAGATACATGCAATACACGGATAATCCACCAGGGGGGAGGAATTCATTCACCAGAGGCCTTTCCAGTGACACTACAAGACTTACATTAATGAGGAAGGAAGCAGAACTTTGACAATTTTGAAAAGGAATTAACAATTTGTTAGACATGTTTATGTTATATTATGTTTTTGTTTGTTGAAAAATAATATTTGAGCCTTGAGACCTGATGGATCAAATATGATACAAAATTGAAACTCATACATGGAAATTGATATTTGAAAATATTTTTTGGGGGGGTTGTTTAGAAGGACCAATAAGGGCTCCACTTCCAAAAAAAAGTTATTTTCTGTCAATGATTTAATGGTTCAGGCTTTACAGGGTTAATTCTTGAATAAGTGACTGAATTAACTTTTAATTTTTAACTGAGTGCACTTTTTAGTTTTGGTTCAAATGGACCTTATTTAGAGTCAAAGGGAATATTTCCACCTGCTGGTCAGTTTGGTTTATCATTAAACTCATCTACTGTGATATTCTGTATTACCTCAGGTTCTAAACACACCATCTTTATTTTAAATCAGCTGGAGAAGTTTACGTTTTATCAGTTTGGGTCTTGGTTTGGGTTTGGTTTGGGTCTTGGTTTAGAACCACTGGACTAGAGGTCTGTAAAGTTTCTTAACATCTGGTTGTTCTTTGTCGTTGCCTTGTTTTCTAAGTTTGTATGTGCTTTGCGTGTCCTTGTGAGGGATTACACCTGTCCTATGCACCTGTGGAGGAGTCCTACAGGTTCTGTCAGAGCAGAGGACAGTCTGCTGCTGATTCTAAGCTGACAACACACCCACACATCCACAGACACACACACAACGTTTCTCCACACTGAAGGGCCACTGTGTGTTTTATGCCAGTTCCTGAGGTGGTGGGGGGCCACCGGCTGACAGCTACAGTAATAGACCTGAGCCCTTGGGTGGAGTATGAGTTTCGAGTCCTGGCAAGCAACTCCATCGGGACCGGCGAGCCCAGCAAGCCGTCCAAACAAGCAAGGACAAAGGGGACCTGTACGTACTGCACCAATACTGAACTTTTCTTATGACTCACTCCTTCAAGACAGTCTTCAATCAGTCTCTGAACTTTATTTTTATATTAGGAAAGAAGAAAACAACCTCAGAACGTATTCTGACGAAATGAAAGTGCTCGAAATGTAATATATGAGAAGCATCTGCCTCAGCAAAATACAAAAACTGCTCGAATGAAGCCAAATATAACAAAATTGTCATGTATTAGGCAAATCTATCCTTCAGTGAGGTGCAGACGTTTCAGGAATGTTAAAACTAGAATGAAAGTCAAAGCACTGAAGGACTAGAAAGGGCCTTAAAACTGGAAAAAGGCTGAAATTAAAGCTAATAGTCATTTAATAACTGGCCACAAATAAAGAAAACCATCTTATCCAGCTCATGTAAAGTATTGTTTTTGCTCTCTGTAGCTCAATATAACCTGGAATATCTTTTTAAAGTGGTTCTATGTAGTATTCATTTTCCAAACTCTCACTAATTAGGACTAAAACCACCAGCGAATCAACCCTATGTCTCCACAGACTGTATCAGTCACTGAATAAAGGATAAAGCTCATTGTTTCCACACATCTGTATTATGGAATCAGCCAGTTCTCTTCAAAAACTGAAACTCATAGATGCTTATTTTAGCAGTCGATTAAAATAACACTGTGTCTTAAAATCTTCACGTGCTGCACTTGCTGGTAGTTACCATTATAACTCTGTTAGCTTAGCTCTGTTAGCTTAGCTCTGTTTTTAGACTGAAAACAGCCACAGTAAAACCATAAATATCCTCTGTTTTCTGTTCGGTTTGTGTTGTCAGTAGCTGAACTAAAGATCTGTTTGAATCCATCAAACAAAGTCAGAGCTGTCACACTTTAGTCTGAACCGTGGATCAACAAACGGCAACTTAGCAAAGATGAGAACGTCCCATAATAACTTTATACCTTGTAGAAGAAACCCTGACATTTAACCGTCAAACTCTTTTCTCAAATTCTTTTATTTAGTTTGTTTTAATATTTTAGTTTTTTGTCAGGGACCACGCATAGGAAACATTAAACCCATAGTAGAGACGCTCTGGACCAGATTGTAGCGTTCTGGTTTATTTCCATCTGTAGTTCCTGTATCCGGCAAGAAGGAAATTAAAAAGGTAAACAGTACAAGAGAATTAAAAAGCAAAACACTTAAAAGAAGTCACAGCCACTCGACGTGTAGAATACAGTTAAAAGGAGGAGTCAATGCAGGCTGTCTTTTCTTAAAATCTTTTTTTTTTTTTTTTTTTGTCTCTGTAGAGAAATCTGTAAAATTTGCAGTTTGTTTGATCTATTTTGTTAAGGTTTTTGTTTGTGAAGACTGACTGTCCAAAAGCACTTCTACAAACGGAAGTGCGGCACTGTCATCATTTACAGCTGAGGCTAGTGGAGAAAACGACAGCTTCTATTTTTGTCACTTCTTTTCTTTGACTCTAAAAGTTCTTTCTTAATGGTTCTCATCCCATCTGGTCACTTTCTGACGCTTTAGTCAAAAGCCACCCTGGCAGACCAGCACAGTGACTCACTACTCCCTCTAGTGGTCACAGAAATCCCATCAGTGTTAAAACATTAAGATAAGATACACTTTATTATCCCCGTGGAGAAATTTGTTGTAGGCAGTAGTGTCTGGGGCTACAACGCCATACACAGAACATCATACAATAAAAGACATCAGAGTGCAGGCACAGAAATAACACAGCAGACACGTGACAACAGTACAATGACACGGCATACCGAGACATAGTACAGGACACAACACCAGTAGATAATCATAAAAATAAAACTATCGCACAGCCCTAGAACCATACTAAAATATGTAATAACATTATAAGAATTAAAATCAAGTTAAAAAAAAAATTCAGTTCATATTTCTACAGTCCAATACATACAGTAGTGGGAAAAAAAAGTTTTCGGACACCCTTAAAATTTTACACAATCTGAAATATTATCATGAAATATTTGCGGAAGAATCTTTTATGTGTTTCAGAAGGCGTGGCTGCATCAAACAGACACAATTTTGTTTTTTTGTTAATTGTTCATAAGAAAAAAGAACCAAACTAAATTCTTGACTGTTTCAACATGTCATGTCCTGGATGTGTTTCATTATCTACTGAAACATCCGGTTTGGACCTTGACAGAACAGCGCACATGCAGAAGGGGGCATGTGGGTTTGGAAAATGGAACAATACTGGATAGAGT